>JAVSBS010006746.1:13902-27498 GCA_033124195.1 Coracias cyanogaster | reverse complement strand
AAACCCCTCCAGGGATGGGGACTCCACCACTGCCCTGCCCAGCCTGGCACAGCCCTTCACAGCCCTTTTAGGGAAGACGTTTTTCCTCATGTCCAACCTAAACCTCCCCTGCCGCAACTTGAAGCCGTTTCCTTTTGTCCTGTTTTCCATGGATGGCTCATTACCACTTCAGTGACTCAGCAGCAGATTGCAGAGGTCAATAATATGCTTCAGTGCCCATTAGATGGAAAACCCCTACTTAGTGAGCAAGGCACAAATAGAAATCAGCGCTTTCTATTTTTTCCAGCACGTCTGTAGAACACGTCTAGCGAAACCTACAATTTAATCCACAAATGTGTTACAACATTAAGAGATTTTCCCTAACATGGACGATGAAAGGTCATTTTTGAGGACAGGAGATAAAACAGGAACACGGTAGGAATTTACAAGTGAGGCTCATGGGGGTTTTTTATATCTATCTATTTCCTTATTAGCTTACCAGGGAAATGAGCATACTGCAAAGTTCATGCTGAAAAGAAAGGTCATGCTTCGCTGTACAGAAAAGGCTATTCTTGAAACAGAAATATCAAGGAAAAATTCAGCACAGGTGCAACCGAAAATGAGATTTCACAGTTGCTTTGTAACAACATTTTTCTACATTTCTTTGCTGCGTTTCCTGGAGAAGACATTACAAATACTACAGCATACCTAAGAAAGAATTATCTATTCCCTCCATGAGCGTCCTTAATTATCCTGCTTGTGTGAACTGAATCTGAGCACAAGGCTTGCCCTGTATCAGGGCACAGGAGAGGGTAGGTGAGATGGGATGTTCCTTATTTTCCTGCTGACTCCCAGCTGTGGGATCGATCGGAAGGAAAGAACCTCACTGAACGGTCCCAGGCTCTTCTGCACGCATGGACAGGAGCGGGCATTTTCTTATGTTTCCATGTCTATCAGCACGCCCAGAGAGGTCAAGCATCACTCCACAACCACAGCTGCCTTCCTCCTGGTCTGCTCCTCGGACAATGCAACGTGATACTTGATTCACACAGGAGCCCATGGCTCAGGCTGAACCCCATGCTCCTGAGCTAGCTCCCAAACCCTGCAGAGATCCCTGCTGTGACAGAGGAGGCAAAGCAAAGGCAACAATAACAACCTGAGATGCCAGTACAGACAGGAATTGCTAGTCATTTTAACCTTATCTATTTCCTCAAGTTTAACTTCCCATTAATCTTATTTACCAGAGCTTCGAATTCTAAGACAAGGGAAGAGAGAACCTGTCATCTTGCTGTGCTACCTGCAAAGCCAAAACGCTGCAGCGAGCGAGATCCACGCGATAGAACTCTGACCAAACCAAGCTGCAGGGACCAACTCATCCCTTGGAACGTTTGGGACAGATCAAGTGAGAAAATTAATTTGGAATTAATTGGGTGTAAAGATAGATCTTTACGCCTCGGTCATAGGAAGGAACAAAATGAAAATACCACCCCAGGAGTCAACAGAAGAATCCATTTTGGATGCTCGTTCTGTTCTGCCCTCGCAGAAGGACTGCTTGGAAAAGAGGAGTCTGAAACTTTTTCCTGTATTGAACATTACTATCAATAAAGACGACCATATTTTGATACATGGATTGAAAACTAAATCAACTTAAGTGACATGAAAGGTCTTGTGATATGAAAGCCAACAGAATTTAACACCTCCTTCTGCAAGATCATCTTGTTATTACTCTTCAATCCTTTAAAGTAACACACAAAGGCACATTTTTTACAGTTACATGCAGAGAGTCTAGAAGATCCTTTTTAAGGTTTCTCGGTGACCTGAAATTTCACAGAAAAATGCCAACAAATTCAAAAATCAGTTTCTCATACCTTTTATAAAGGTAGCAGCTGCCCTGCCCCTCTAGAAGCTGTTGGATTTTGTATTCTTCTGGAACAGGACCTCATTTGCTGCACAGATTTACTGCATACACTGTTAAGCAGGAATACATTTAAACTGACATTTCTAATTGTTTTAGCTCTGTTTACTCAAAGGTGTTTAACATCAGGAGTATTTCCTGAACAGGTCCTTTAGAGCTCTCTTACGGATGAGAATTTGCTCTCTTTAAGTAAAAATAAACAACTATTAGAACTTCTCTTAGAAACTTAAGCCTTCAGAATTAACCTTTTGTTCTAGAAGAGGCGGGTCAGAGACAAGGCCAGATTGCAGCCAGCTCCTCCCTAATAAAAGGGAAAAAGGTGGGCAGGAAAAAGGGGATAGAGGAGGTAATAAAAGGGAAAAGGAGGACACGTGCATTGAATGAAGAGCTCTCCTCCCCCAAGGAGCACCAAGTCAACCCCGGCAGAGCCTTGACCATCCCCCTCTTGTAGGCAGAGGGAGACTCAGCCCATCTCGCTTCTATCATCAGCATTCAAGCCGTGCCGGAAGAGTTAAGGGAAAAAAGAAGGTGTGGGGATCATTACATGGGCATTCAGGAGCTACCAGCATCTCCAGCAAGGCCAAATACCCTGGTGTAAACTACGACCACGGTCATGCCCTATAATAAATGGTCAAGCACACAATAAGCACTCGCTCCTCGGGGCTTTCGTATCCTCCAGCATTTCTTCTGCGTCTCTTTCTTGCCCTAACTGCCGTATCAGTGTCAACCCGTATTTTACCTGCTTCAAGTCCAAATCATTTCATTCTCATCCAGTTTGTTGAAACTCGGGTCTTTTTCAGTCCATACATCGTTCAGTATAGATGGGATCGCTACTAACTCGATCTACACAGAAGCAGCAGCAGCAACATAATCTACACTGTTTAGTTGCAGTATTCAAGTAATAATAATAAAATATGTATTATGTTTTTTGTTTTTTTCTTTTTTTTTTTTTAACCGATGAGTATTTGCAGTTTCCAGAAACCCTTCCATTTTTACTACAACTCCACTTTCTCATTGAAACACAGCTTTGTGAAACAACGTGCTAAGACAGTTAACTTCAGGTCGTCTTTTCCAGTTCATTTCACTTAGTAGTAAAAATCTTACGGCCAAACCTACCTATTGATTGATAGTTGTGAGCTTTAAGTCAATAATAGCCCTGAGCAAGAGTCAGTGGCTCTTTGCTGTTATTTATACATAAAGAGCTTCATTGAGCTAAACTAGTGCTCGCAGTTCAGCCATCCACAAGTCATCCTTTGATTTCTTCCTAAGGATCATCCTTCTTAACTCTGCTGGAATCTACTGCAAACTAAACCAGACCAGAAAAGCTTACAAATGAATGATAATCATAGTTTAGCGTTTACGGCTTCCCAGGATGATCTCACAGCAAAATTTCTTCTATACTCTCAAATTAGTTTTCAGTGGCGGAGCAACAACCAATACGCGAGTAATGATAAAAGGGCCGTTATTAAAGGGAGCGCTGAATTTATGGTCTGCCCCGCAGAAATCCATCCGTTGCGATGGGGTCTTAGGCTCGGCAACTAATATCATTTCACACTATGCCGCACGGTTTCTCCCCGCGTTTGCAAATGGCCTGATAAGACAATATAATATTGAAGGAAATGAACAGAGCTAAATCATTGAATAGATTAGTTATTAATTACTTAAGAATGTGTGTTTGGATTGTCAAAAAAAAAGGTGACTAAAAGGAAAGACCCCCTGCTTTGTCTCACTGATTAACTCTGCGTCTTTTTGGGTATATTGTTGTTATTCTGTCTCTAAATCCTAGGATTAGAACTGTAAAAGAGCAACTGGGCTCAGAAGGCCACGCCTGCACATTCCCCTAAAAAATCCTTTGTTTTCAGGGATATTCCTCCCCTTTTTCTCATCTAGGTGACAGTGATCCACAAGACATAGATTGCTTATTTTTCAGAACACAGCCTGATTTTACATATTCCGCATTTAAAAAAATAATTATTATTCATGACGATGAATAATCATGATCCATGATTTAAAAACTCCAAAATATTCTTTATTACAACCATAACGGCCTAAGATGTCCAAGTGGGATCTTCCAATTTTTGCAAGCAACTGGGAACTCTGGACTTCTATCTGCCACGTAGAGATTGCAAGCGTGGTTCTGTAAAGCTCATGTAGTGAAACTCTACAGGGTGGGTTACTCTTTGTGAAACCTCAGAGAAACAAGGGAGACCCTAAGGGGGAAGACCTCAGACATTTAGGGTTCCATCACTGATGGCATCAGCCTGGACCACAGCCCTACTCTGGCCAAATGTCCCTGCAGAGCCTCACTTGCTCGGCCGGTACCTGCTGCCTGACTGAACTCCTGAGGTTGAAAAGTATTTTCTGAGCTCCTGAAGCCTGTCAGAACTGGAGCAGATGTAAGAACGTGCAGAAAGAAGTGTAGAAAAGTCTGGAGGAAGCTTTAGAGACAAGACCTGAAGCGTTTCTGAGCTGCAGGCATTCCTCACAGCGCTGGAGGTGAAAAGCAGGCACCCTGAAGATGATGTCGCAATTACTGCCGGCGTTTGGGAGCCAAAGTCCTCAGATACATGCCCACATTTCTCTGCTGAGAGCAAGTGCCATAATTTGGTAGAGAAATCCACCCCACCCCCCCCCAAAAAATGTGTATTTTCCATCTTTAAAAGGTTGAACCTCAATTTCACCGTACCTTTAAAATACTTCAAATAAACCCTCAAAATGTTGTAAATACATCCATATCTATGCCCAGAACGACCCTTCGCTCTTAAAATCTACTAAGGATTAAATGTTGGTGTTTATCCTAGTCTCCCAGGGCACTCAATCTTAAATACTATCTGGGCTAGCAGTACCAAGGGTAATAATAGGGTTTTTTTTAAGGGGTGCAAAGCTCTAATGTTGAAAAACCTGCACTGAGGGGAGTTCTTGCCCACTCCTGTCAGTTAATGTTTACTGATCCTGTCAGTTTAAATCCTAAAACCATGAGGATTTCTCTTACGCATTCTGATTTTCTCTAATAAATCTTGATCTTCTCATTATCCACACGAATGTCATATAATCCCTTTTTTTATCCTTCTAAGCTCTCGGTCTTAAAGTTATCTAGTAATAAAAAGCCCCAAAGGTTAATTACGCATTGTGTGTGGTAACTATTTCGGTTCAAAGTGTGTTGCCTTTCCATTAAGCTACACGCTGCCATCTGAAAGCATAAGCAGGACCCTCTGATAAACCTTCTTCACCCTATTAATGGCTTCGTAGGACTCTGCTATTCTTTGTTTGTTTTTCTTTAATTATCCAAAACCTTATTATTTCCTCTTTTTCCTCCTCAGACATTTCCTGTGTCTACCCATTCTTTAAATGCCTTCCTCCTTTCCTCTTCTACACATTGCAAACGGAGTTTGGTACCTGTCCAGATCATCCTGCTGGAGAGGTCCTCGACTGAGTGGCCTGTGCACACACCAGGTTTCAATTTAAATAATAATAATAAAAATAAAACGATTAAATTGCTTCAAATGACCAATCCTCAAAGAGCGTAAAGCAGCTGAGCTGCAGAAGAGGTAAGTGCTGCATTGATTAGCACAGTTGAAGAAAAGCTTGATAATTTATACAAAATGCAATAGCACAATAGTATAATCAAAATGCAAAGTGGCTGACTCCTACAATTAATACACGTAAGAAATTGGTAACATGGTGTAAGTTGAATAAAATAAATTTTGTCTGTTTCCTTTTTAGTAATAAACAAGGTGATTTTATCATGTTAGATTATAATGTTAAAGAAAATTATTTTGTATTATTATTTGTAAATGGGCTGAAAGCCTTGAGCCTTCCATTCCGAGTTTACTTTGGGACAACAGCATTATTGTGGTGATAGCTCCTCTGCCACTGCCAGTCAAATAATGTGCTACTGGAAGAAAACAGCCTGAAATGATGCGTCCAAGACCACGTTACAGCGTCCAGGAGCACACCACCGCAGAACGAGCACACCAAGCACCACATCAAGAGGACCGTGGGCCGCTACAAACTCCTTCCTTCTGCACTTCCCCATCTGTCTGTGCTAAAGAAAAAGCCATTGCAGGCAAAGAATGAACCTACAGCTTTTCAGCAAAGGAATAATTTACATTGCAGGATTTAAAAGCCAGTATCTATTTGGTTCTGAGTCATGGAAACCCGGCAGGGTAAAACAAAAATAAATAAACCCCAAAGAAACAAACTTTTTAACCTAGTTTCTTTTACGGCCTGGCTTAGCATAGGTTCTTCTGCTGCTGTTCTTTCTCAGTGAAATTTTACCCTTCAACTCTTACCAGTGTGGAGTCAATTAATTAATCTGGAAACCAGATTAATCAGTTCAGGTAGTAGATACACAAACTGTAATTTCGAGCTGTGCTAGTACTCCTTACACATTTTCAGGATAATTTGTGCCTGCTGAGAAAACACGTCCAGGAGGTTGTGCAACCAGCCTGGAAATAGTAAGAGGAGAAAATTACCTTGAACTGTTCAAATGCTTAAACTGCTGAAGGGCCAAAGGAGAGGGACAACACCCAAAACGTATTTCTGCCTGATGTATGAAACTGTCAGAACTTAATAACTACCATGGACAACCTGCTCATCCTGTCCCTAAGGGTTGCAACCACCTGATGAAGGCCACAGGAGCATCCTGCCCTTGTTCAGCCCCAAACACACCACCAAGCTCAGCATTATCCACAGACGGCTTCTGCCTGCAGGACGTGGCTGTTTGGGGTCTTGCTTTGAGGTATCTAACCCTGACAGGCCATCAAGGGTCTCCCTCAGCAGGCACTGTCGTCAGGTAGACAGAAGAGCTACCACATCTCTTTGGGATATACAGTTGTATGGCCAGAAAGTATTCCTATTTATGTATTTAAAAAATATTCTTAATTCTGTCTTTAAAATGAACCACCAAATATATTTAGGTGTGATGAGGGATGTATATTCTCAATGAAGGCATGTCTGAGACAACAGACGAGCTACTCCTGGTTAGCTAGAAATACTGTATTTCACTTTGGCTCCTAGGGTAAGTCCCAGCGGTTCCTGCAGCGAATGACTGGACGCACCCTGTAAAGCACACAGCAAAACACGTATAGTCTGGTCTGCCCACCAACACCTGTCTGTGGAATAATAAAGACCTAAAGATTGCAGCTAGGGTTGGCAGACTCCAAAAATCCCGACTTTTGAAGAAAGAGGGATCATCTCCTTTTTGGGTTCATCCGGGGCAAGCAAATACAACTAAAGGATGGAGATAACCGAGACCTATTCTGTACCAACTTAACTTCTCAGACATGAGATCCACTCTCAATTTAACAAGTCACTTAAGGAAAATTATCAAAGTTACACTGTCCTGCAGCATCTAGGCCGTATAAACCCAAAGAGAAGGAGCAGCACAAGGCATTTTGTACTGCCTAAGAGATTATTTAGGCATTAGTAATTGATGGCCTGAAAGAAAAAAAGACTACACCTCCTGATTTCACCCAGCAGGGTTCTCTTTTCCGAGGCAGAAGAGTCAGAAATTACATTCCAAACCCCCAGGGAAGGTGATGTGTTTTCCCCCCCCAGTTCTTTCACTGCAGCTACTCGTGTTGTGAATCATTTCAGCTCCACTGACCCCAAGTCCTACAGCACATATTACTCCTCGTGAAAGACAGTTTTAAAATATGAAATAATAAAGTCAGTTACATGCCAAGAACATCCTCGGCTTCTGACATGGCAGCCATGCAGTCGCACATCAGGTAACCTGAGCTGAGATCTTGGACTCACTGCTGCAGAATCTTTCGCTAAATGAGTGCAGCAATTATTTAAAACTTCTATAGGGCTTTTTAAAGCTCTGAATTCCAATACTTATCCGCCGATCCTTTGTTTTGCTCTCTAGTGCTTAGACACATTCACTGTATCTCTAGTTCTTACGGGTGCTGACTAGTTAGCGCTCTAAGAGCTGCATAATCAATATTTAAATTTCAGTGAAACGACCATTAGCAGCGTATTGCAGCAAGACGTTCAGATATTTGATGCATTCCTTTAGGTTGACACACTAATATGGACTTAAACAGAATATCCTCAATCTTTTAAAGTATAGCTTTCCTGAATATTAAACGAATATATTACCCCCAGACAAGCTGGAATTACGTGCTTATCTCTTCCCTGTTACCTTTCCAGTGTCCAAGCCATATGCTGCTCCCATGCTAAAGCAGACGGGGAGCACGTGAAGGTTATCTAGATGTGGCTTACAGACCAGAAGGAATATCTGGTAGTTCTGTAAAGAGCAAAAATGCTTCTGAAGCATTATAAAACAGGCCTACAAGAAAAGAAAAAGAAGTTGTGCCATTTGTTTTCCTGGTACTTTCATTCACTTCTAAATTCTGTCTAAAAGGGCTTTTCCCTGGTGCCTCCTTGAAGACCTTTGTGTAGACAACAACCACAGCCTGTCTCTTTGGAGGGCTTGGCAGGTATAAATCCCTCCCTTGTCCCATATTCATCCATTACTCTTCCGGATCACCTTAAAACACAGGCTAAATAGTTCTTCTCCTGGGACACACCCCTGAAAGGCTTCCTGCACTGTTTTCACCTACTCAGACGCATTCATTCATGCCCTCTTCAAGACAGAAGTTGCAACCGGTTTTACGTCCTGAAGGCGGTCACGTGGGACAAGAGTAATTTATATTTCAACTATTTAGTTCACCTGTTCAGCCTCCTTGGAGGACACATTTGAGAGGGAACCTGGAAGAAGTTAGATGCCTTTCATTTCTTGAGTTTGAAAGAAAAAGGGTAGAAATTTAGAGCCCGAGAAATCGAGAACAGAAGTTGCTACAACGCAAGAACTCCAAAGCCACCTAAAGTCACAATTTATAGCAACTAATACATGAGTCCATGCACTTTCCTACGACAAACAAGTATTTATAGCCTCTAACTATTCCATCTTTCCTCATTTCTATTGCACATCTTTGCCAAAAGGTGGGTGATGCCACGGGGAGGAACCTCCACAGCGAAGCACAGTATGTCAGGATCGCTGAGTCAGCACCTTGTGCTAATAATCTCAATTTTTCCACAAGAAATTTAATTGAAAAGGGCTTTTGTTGTTGGCAGGCATGTTTCTTAAGTAAGCTCCTGTGCCATGATTACAATGCAAACAGATGACGGTGAGTCAACTTTTCCATGTATAAAAGAAGATGCTTTATAGCTCAATGGGTATTTTAATTTCAGTAGCAACTCCCATTTAGATCAAGCAGTACAACAGGATGTAACAGCAGAGCCCTTTACAAATCCACCCATGACCGCTGGCCCATGGGTCACGTCACTACAGCTCCAGCGCCTCCCTAAATTTGATCAAACCACACCTTCTCTTTGAAGCCCAGTGGGGAAAGAAAAAAAAGCCAAAGGGTTCATCCGGATTGAGTATCTCAAGAGTTAAACCTTCAGAGATTTCAGGTGAGCCTTTTAAATCCACCATCTCTGGCCACTTTAGAGTTAAGATTAGTGATGCCTTGCTGAAGGTAGCGCCTAACAAACTCTGTGCTGTATTTCGACTTCTTGTTAAGACTGTAGTTCGGGCAGCTTTCATTGCTCATTCACTGCGCTCGCAGTAAATCCTGGAAAACAGCCCATATATCGCACGGCATCGGTTGTACCAGAGCTGATAATTGCCCCTTCACACATGGCAGCTCAGAGTTTTGAGAAGTATTAATTTAATAGAGCAGTGTTCTACTGAAGGCCATATATTCCTAGCAAACAGCGTGGTAAAAAAGAGACGGAATTTTTCTTTAGCCATTATGTTCTTTTAACAGATCAAAACAGAAAACACACATTGTTGATTAGCTGGCGAGGTTCGTTCTTTAAAAAAAATTCTCTTTCCCTCAGCACAGGAGTATAAGGAAAGCTACATTAATTTCTCCCAAAGAAAAAAAATAAAGCAAGCTTTCAGCTGGGCTGCAGAATTCTTTCTGTTCCTTAGAAGCCAAGTGCACCTGGTCCTCAGCCCGCAGAAATAAGGCTGGCACACCCCAACTGAAGAAGACACCTCAAAGCCTGGATGTCAACAGCCAACAACAAGCTATTATAAAAGCAATTTTATCTTCAGAAGGAGGCTTTTTCCAAACTAGCACTGGGATAAGCAGGGGCTCCCCAGGATAGCTTGTGGGACCCGGGCTGTGACGGGTCCCGTCGATGGATGGCAAACAGAGCACAGGAGATCCCTGCTCTAAGGGGGATTTGCTCTGCCCCTCTGCACATCTTTGCTCTCCTCTTTGCCCATCAGGCACTAAGCAGCAGCCAAGCCTTTATCGGAGCCTCTTTTCTTTGTCCTTTCCTAGGGAGATGCGGTTTGAGGGAGATAATTGGAATATCTTTATGCTGCTCCTGCAGCCCGAGTCAGGAAAAGAAGAGAAAAGGATGAATGTGCTCCCTTTGTAGCTGTGCAATCTCAAAGCAGCAGAGTTTTTGAGGCCCCATGCCTTGACAAGAAAGAAATATGCATTTTATTGCTGAAGAAAAAGTCTTCAGGAATCAAACGCAGCCTCTGCCTTGTCTAGAAATTCGCCTGTGCCCACCTCATTCAACAGCCCTGTTTTGCTCTGGTTTATTTAGAGGTAAAAGTTGCACCATGAAATCATTTTAAGTCTTTTCATAAGAATTAAATATTGGTGGGTCTGAAAAGGAAAGAGGACAAATTAAATACTTTTAAAATAAAAGCGAGGGGATTAGGTTTTTTCCAAAGCCTGCTTTAAAAGAAAAAAAACAAAACACCACCACTTGGAAGGCAATTTATATGTTAAACCAGATTTCTAACACGAGGACTCCAACACACACACACATTATAAATGCAATAGTTTAAAAAAAAGTCAAAGCTCTGCAATAGCCACAAAGCCAATTAAAACAAAAAATCTGTATCCCTAAAAAAAAACTGCATTACTTATTTACACTCCCTTTAGCAGAACAGAGTAAGTTACAGGCTTTAAATTTTCTTTAAGTTCCCATAAGCTGTATCAAGCCAAGTAGTACCCTCATAACAAAACTTACCTGTTGTACATCAGGAGAGAGAAGGAAGATTTCCTCTCTTGGTTCCAGCAGTTGGATGGGAAAATGGCCAAAACCCCACAAATATTTAGATGTCTAATTCTTAGCAGAAGGTACACTTCTCTAAAGCAGAGTTAAAAGCAAGGAAAGACTCCAAAAGCAACCCAAAGCTATGAGAGCACCAGGAGAACAAAAGGCTCAACCTCCTTCTCCTCCTGCTTTTATAAACCTCAGCAATGGCTTCCACCTGACTCGTATCTCTCCTCTAACCATTTCCAGCTGCTCGGGGATGGAGTCCCTGCATTTGCTTCGTTAACTGTAACTGTCGCCTCCTGGGCTGATTGCGAGGAGGACGCACCTGCTCTGGGTCACAACCAGGCTCAGCTGCCCATGCAGTGCAGGTCACCTGCAGCTGGGTTGGAAGGGACATCAAAGTTCACCAAGTTCCAACCCCCCTGCCATGGCAGGGACACCTCCCATGAGACCAGGTTGCTCAAAGCCCCATCCAAGTTGGCCTTGAATGCTTCCAGGGAGGGATCATCCATAACTTCTCTGGGCAAACTAAAAACATGAAGTGATGCTCTACCAGCAGGCTTCAAAGCACACAGAAAATCAGAACGTGTCTTGGAGCCTGACATCCTTGGCAAAGTACTTCCCATCAGTGCCAGTAACCCTCGTTTGCCAACCGTTATGTCACATGTCCAGGGTAGGAAATGCAGCGACCTGCAGGCAGACTTGCCTTTTGTGTTGGTTATGAGGTGAGAACCAATAAACATCTAGCACTCGAAGCCCCAGAAGGGTAAAGGCCAGTTAGTTTGTTTGCCCCAGGCAGCACAACACAATTCCCCCTTCACTAGGTCCTCAGACAGAGCCTGATACCGCGTCGGCAAACATGGCGTTTGCAAATGGAGCAAATGGATCAGCTGGCACCTCGCGTTACAGCACGCCGTGGGCTGAGCGCCAGCTTGGCAACAGCTCCCAGGACTTCTGCATCCCCTGGTCACTTGTTCAGCTGTGGAAATGATGATTTCAGCAAGGGAGAAAATCAAGGGCAGCGTTTAGTTCCCAAATTTATGATTTCAGCAGGTTCAGTGAAAGTTTGCTGAAGTTAGGGATGGCTGGAGAACAGTCCACCACTAACCCATGGCCCTCAGCACCACATCTCCACAGCTTTTAAACCCTTCCAGGGATGGAGACTCCTCCACTGCCCTGGGCAGCCTGGGCCAGCCCTTCACAAACCTTGTGGGGAAGAAATTGTTTCTTGTGTCCAACCTAAACCTCCCCTGGTGCAACTTGAGGCCATTTCCTCTTGTCCTATCACTTGTTTCTTGGGAGAAGAGACCAGCCCCAGCTGGCTCCAGCCTCCTTTCAGGGAGTTCAGACAGTGAGGTCTCCTCTGAGCCTCCTTTTCTGCAGGCTCAACAACCCCAGGTCACTCAGGTGCTCATCATCAGAATCATGCTCTAGACCCCTCACCAGTTTCATGTTCCCTTAGCAACAGTGCTATTGGTATGGCTTTCTGGAGTTTTGGTAGATGAAAGTATGGGAACTTTGATGTCCACACAGCTGTTCTACTGAAGTGGGCAACCATCTTCTCCCACTGGAAACATTGCCTTTGTTTTGCTAAATAACCTATCTTAGCTACTGCATTATATTTTTAAACACAGTAGATGATAGCTGCTGAAGTCCTGCTCCTCCGAAGAATGGTTAAACATTTATTTAACCTGAGAGCCTAACAGGTTCTGCAAGGACTGCAGAGCACTGTGGTGACCAAACCAGTTTCCATGTGACACAGGAACATCTTGCAGACTAATTTCATTTTACATCGGTAGCAGCAACAACGGATCTAAGGCAGCGTGGAAGCTGGAAACAAGTAGTTTCCTACACCCAGTGCACTGAATTGCTCCTCAACAATCCCCTGAATTAATCTACCAGAAACCGTTCTGCTGTAGCACATCAAACCTGTGGGAATATTGTGTTTCGGTGCAGGCGAGAGGGCAGGACGTGGTGGGTGGGGGTGGTTCAGGAGCAGCCTGAGCTGCAGCCACCTGCACTGGGGTGTGTTGGTTGGACTGAGGGGTGGGACAGAATTATAGAACCATTTAGGTTGGAAAAGACCTCTAGGATCATCAAGTCCAACCTTCATCCCAACATCTTCCTGACCCCTACACCATGTCCCGAAGCGCCATGTCTACTTGTTTTTTGAACCCCTCCAGGAATGGTGACTCCACCACCTCCCAAGTGGATGGATGGACAGACAGAGATCGGGGTCCTCCAGCAAAGCCAGATGCTGCTGAGTTTTCACCAAGCCAGACAAATTGGGACGAGCAACATCTTGACGTCTCCAGGCGATGAGTACACACAGTGTTCTACAACATTTCTTGTGGTTCACATCCGACCATTTGCATTCCCTATCACACTTCACATCCCATCGGCCTTTCATCCAGCCACCGCCACCATTTCTTCTCTCCCTCATTTCAAGAACTCAAATGGTACTTTCCGAACTTCCCTATTTCCATCACTCACAACACTTCTGATGTAGCAAGCGTAAAGACATTTCTTTACTGGGGTTAAAAAGCAGTGATTGACCCTGATGCTGCACTTGGTCACACCATCTAGGACAAGGGGCAGTGGATGCAAGCTAGAGCACAGGAAGTTCCACCTCAACATGAGGAGGAACTTCTTTACTGTGA
>JAVSBS010006745.1:3094-15134 GCA_033124195.1 Coracias cyanogaster | reverse complement strand
GGCCCAGGCTGCCCAGAGAGGTTGTGGAGTCTCCTTCTCTGGAGAGATTCCAAACCCACCTGGATGTGATCCTGGGTGACCCTGCTTTAGTAGAGGGGCTGGACAAGATAATCTCTAGAGTTCCATTCTAACCCCCACCATTCCATGTTTCTGTGATCCAGCCTTGGAGTGAGGGCAAACAGACCTCACCTGGCATCCTGCAGGGATAGAAACAAAAGATCCTGCTGTCTTCAGGGCCCTGATATAAACACACAGTTGGAAGAAAGGGCTTTTTCTGCTCTGGAGGGATGATGCATGGAACAGCCGAAGTTGCTTACCAGTGGTTTTACTGTATCTGCTAGCCTGACTCAACGTAAAGTTCTCTTCTAGACCAGTATCAGGCCAAGATGGCAGATCCCCCAGACTGACAAAGAAGTAGGAGTGATTTAATGACCTACTTACCTCCTCCAGCACCTAGGCAACCATCTGGAGCATTAAACTGGCACAAACACAAGCTAGATGAAGCTTGCAGCAAGCTGGCCTTGAAACTGCCTCGTCCTCCAGGTTCAGCTGTGATCCAAGGCCTCCCTGATAGGGCCCAGCTGGATAACCCTGCCTTCAAGAGCCGAGGAGACTGCCAACTTGTAAGAAAGAGCACAGAGCCCTGCAAGATAAGAAAGGTAAAACCGAGGACAGAGGCAGGATTGTCAAGAGGTGGTAGGTAGCAGCTCAAAGGTGCAGGAGGAAAAACCTCAACATGGGGAAGAAGAAAATCCTAAAGGGGAGGAGATCCAACCCCATATGGATGATGACATCTCAGCAGCATGGATATGCCACTCCAGCAAGCAGCCAAGACCAGCCCTCCCACGCAATGAGCGCCCATCTGGGCAACAAAGACACTTGGGGTGTCTTTCTCAGTGGTCAACAGAGCCTTTGTAGCTCACTAGTCCTCATCTGTGTGTGTCCTGCTCACAGAATCTCCATGCATGACAAAAGGTGTCCCCAAAAGTGCTCCAGGGAGAGAGGGAGGGTTACAAACTACGGAGCCCCTTGTATGTTTTATATTTGTCATGGTATCTGGATTTTAAAGCTTTGTGGGTTTGGTTGGTTGGGTTTTTTTTTTTTCAAATCCATGTCTGAGCGACTGCAAACAAGAAAAGCCAGTCTGAAGTTCAGAGAGGTACTGGAAATGCAAATAAAAAGAGCCAAGGGGAAGAGAGCAGGACATGTTCCAGCAAGCTGCTCTGCCTCTCAAGGCTGTGATGATGGGAAAGCCAGATCTGGGCTGGGTGTTGAGGCAACATTCTCATCAGAAAGAAATCCAGGGAGCTGAAGAAAGGGAGAAAGAACAGTGAAAGGTTGATTTTTAACTCAGGAGGAAGGACAGCAACACCATCAGGTCTTCCTCACTCATACAGGAGGTACCATCCTGTAACAGCAGCAGCGCCGTAGATTTGAGGATGCTCCTAATTTGGAGAACAATATAAGCAGCCAGCCTCTCAAATGGTATTTTATTAGTTAATCCTATTTCTTATTCTTCCTCCCTCCTCGAATGGTTCCAAAACAGCAGCAGTTCTGACGTGGTGTCACTTGGGTACAACACAAGCCCAAGCAATGGCCATGTACAGACCATTCCCTTCTTCTACAAGAGGCAGATTATTAAAACACAGGAAGCTGGCAAACTCCAGAGCATCTTCTGTATGTGGTGGGGCATTCCTTCAAGCTGGGACTTGTGCATGGCACAGCCAAGGGGGCCAGAGTGGGGACCAGAGCTGCTGGGAATGACCTCTACAGTTGGGAGTCTCCAGGAGCACACAAGAACCATCCATCCTCTCATAAGCAGCACAGTGCCGTGGAGCTGACGGCTCCAAGAGTGCTCTTGTCACTCCCCTGAGTGACACCACTGCCTTCTTCCTCCCCTTTTCCATGTAGCATCCAGAAGTGCTCTTCAAAGCCTTCCGCAACAACCTCTCCCGGCTTAATCTCCCTCCCACCCCCTACTTCTCAAAGAGTTTTCATCATCTCGTCCCTGCTCCACCTCTGCCCACTTGCTGAAGTTGCACACCTTCCCCAACCTCCCCTGCTTGGGCAGCTGACGGAAAGGACCTCTTCATGGCCTTTGAGGACACCTCCTGGAGACTCAACAGAGCTCTTGCTATAGAGACATGCTGTCCCTTTGGTTTACAGAATGGTCAGGGTTGGAAGGGACCTCTGGAGATCATCTCATCCAACCGCCCTACTAAGCAGGGACACCCAGAGCAGGTTGCCCAGGATCATGTCCAGGTGGGTTTGGAATCTCTCCAGAGAAGGAGACTCCACAACCTCCCTGGGCAGGCTCTGGCACCCTCACAGCAAACACATTTCTCCTCCTCTTCAGATGGAACTTCTTGGGTTTCTTTGTGCCAGTTGCCCCTTGTCCTGTCGCTGGGCACCACTGACAAGAGTCTGGCCCCATCCTCTTGCTCTCTGCTCTTTACCTATTGATCAGCATTGATCAGATCCCCTCTGAGTCTTCTCTTCTCCAGCTCAACAGCTCCAGGGGCTCTCAGTCTTTGTAGCCTCCACTGAACTCTCTCCAGTAGTTCCTGGAGAAATGACTCAGTGATGCTGCTCTTAGGACAAAGGCCGTTCACACTAAGCAGGGCTACAACAAGGCCCAACCTGTTTGCTGCCTCTCAGGCTATTTCTCAATACAACTGTCCTCAAACAGGTTGTCGCTTTGTCCAGAGGCATTTCTTACCTGCAGCCACTCCCTCACAACAAGAGATTCAAAGCCACGGATGGTTCTGCACCTCGGATCCAAGATGATCTGCGCCAGAGAAGTTACCTGGAGTGTTGAATCAGTTCCTTCAGTCCCATGGACTAACACTGATGCACCTTCCCTGTGGAAGAAAAGGGCAGAAAGGAATAAGAGTATGAATGAGCAGAAAATGTATCCCAAGGATGTATGCATCCCAATGGATGCTCCTGCATCCCATGGACACCAGTGTCACAATGCTGAGGTTTTGCATGGTCATGCAAATGCCCCACCCCTGGAAGGATTCCAGGTGAGGTTGGCCGGGGCTCTGAGGAACCTGCTCTAGTTGCAGGTGCCCCTGCTCAGTGCAAGGGGCTTTGGACTGGATGACCTTTAAAGGTCCCTTCTACAGTTCTTGCTAAGCATTCTGGAAATCCAGACCCTTTACCACATTGACAGAAGATGCACAACGAGATCTCTTGGGTGGTTCTCGCTATTCTGAATTGGTACACCTTTGATTTACAGCATGGAAATACATCTCAAAATTTGCTTGTCTCATGTATTGTTTGGGTAAGTTCTCTGAAATCTTCCCAGAAGCACCGCAATGAAGACACATCATCCTGCCAGATGTTACCCAAAACAATACTACGAGACTTCTTGCTCAAAAAGGGCTTAATTGCATCTGGGCCTCAGTTGGGGTTTACTGGAAGAAAAAAATAAGCCAATAAGCCACTGAAGGAGCAGAGAAGGAGCAGAGAAGGAGCAGAGAAGGAGCAGAGAAGGAGCAGAGAAGGAGCAGAGAAGGAGCAGAGATAGTGTGGCCTCCAGAAAGGCAGCAGTTAGGGTGCTGAGCAAGGAAGCTTGTCAAATTGCCAAGCACAAAGGCTCCTCACTCAATAGCCAGCACAAGTGAATCAGCAGAACAATGTGAGGAGCAGAAGGAGCTCCTTTCAGGGAGTTGAGAGAATGAGAAGGTCTCCCCTGAGCCTCCTTTTCTCCAGGCTCAACACCCCCAGGTCCCTCAGCCGCTCCTCACAAGACTTGTGCTCTAGATCCCGCTAAATCAGGGAAGGATGGTAGGGAAGGACGGGCTGTCTGCTGGGGTATCATGGTTGGGGAGGGGGTAATGATGTGAGGCAACCTCTCAGGCTGCTCCTCTCCTCCCCAGGGTACGAGCCGGCCGTCCCATTACTACGTGCTCTGGGATGACAATCGGTTCACAGCGGATGAGCTGCAGATCCTCACGTACCAGCTGTGCCATACCTACGTGCGCTGCACCCGCTCGGTCTCCATCCCGGCCCCAGCGTACTATGCCCGACTGGTGGCCTTCAGAGCGCGGTACCATCTCGTGGACAAGGAGCACGACAGGTGAGGGGGCTCTGCCCGCGCCCCGGGAGGGCAGACCCCAGGGTGGGCAGGGGCCATCAGCACCCCGGGCTGTCTGGTTTAACCCCAGCCGGGAACCGAGCACCACACAGCTGCCCGGTAGGATGGGGAGGAGAGTCGAAAACCAGTAAAACTTGTGGGTTGGGATAAGAACAGTTTAATAATTGAAGTTAAAAGACTATAGTGGTAATATTAATAATTGTAATGAGAAGGAAGAGAACAAAACCAGAGTGAAATAAAACCCAAGAAAAGACACGTGATGCACAATGCAATTGCTCAGCACCCACCGGCTGATGCTCAGCCTGCCCCAGGCAGCGATCCGGCCCTCCCGGCCAGCTGCCTCCAGTTTATATACTGGGCATGACATCGTATGGTAGGGACTATTCGCTTGGGTCAGCTGTCCTGGCCGTGCCTCCTCCCGGCTCCTCGCTGGCAGGGCATGAGAAGCTGAAAAATCCTTGGCTTGGTATAAACCAGCGTTACTCTGGCGCTAAATCCAGACCACGGTGCTGCACCAGCTACTGGGAATAAAAACTCTATCCCAGCTGAAACCAGCATCCACCCTCAGCCTGTACCGTTGTCATCGTGCCCAGGTGCCGCACTTCCCAGTACAGCCCCGGGCACGTGAGCACCCTGCCTGGGTGTTTGAGAGCGCCTGTGTCTGAGCAGCAGAGCAGCAGACCCGGCCTGGGGGGAGACCTGTACGGAGCTGCAGCCTTTTGGGCCCCCGCCTAGGGAGAACAGGGGGTAAAGGAGGGTTCAGTCCCATCCCGAGCTCATCCCACGTCTTGGAGAGCATCCCTGGGGTGTTTGAGTGTCCCACCTCCAGGTGCTGGGATCGCTGCGGTGCCGGGCACAGGCACACGTGGGGAGATGTCTCCCTGTGCCGCCAGCGCGCACGGACCTTGATGTCTGACGGGGTTTGTCAGGGTTCTTGGGGGTAAATACAAAATAATTACGCAGTGATTTCCTTGATTTTCAGTGGCGAGGGCAGCCATATATCTGGACAGAGCAACGGCAGAGACCCCCAGGCCTTGGCGAAGGCTGTGCAGGTTCATCAGGACACTTTACGTACCATGTACTTTGCTTGAAAGCCTAACTTTTGTTACCTCACTCAAGAAAGCTTTCAGATTTGTAGGAGCCATACAAAAAAGGAAGCATTGGGACACCTTGTGTTTTTGTTTTTGTTTTTGTTTTTCCAATGAGAAATCACTGCAGGGCAGGCAGCGTCGACTCGAGGCAGGAGACCAGCACCACGGGACAGAAAGCTCCAACACCTTTGTAGGATTGGAAGAGACTGATGATTATTTTTTAAATTTTTCTGGCTTGCAAAATTTTGACCTGACCAAACACACGAAGGCATTCAAGGAGGGGATAAAACTCCCAGGAGGCGGAAGCAGGTTTTCATTTTTAAGATGCAATACTATAGACTCCTGACTGTGAACTGGCGGCTTTGGTCCTCCGTTGCCCACCAGGCGCTGGTAGGTATTTTTTGTGGGGGTTGGGGGGAGGGGATTTTTAGAGCCTTAAAACAGAAGACTAGATTTATAAAACTAATATTTTAGAATATGAGATGCTTTAATGGGTTAAGGGGTAAAAAAAACCAACTAGTTTATAGGAGAATTCTAACACTAACAGCTCCCCACCCCCGAGTACTTCCCCCCCGGACAATGTAAGGCACCCTAGCACTTAGCTCAGAACTGAAAACTGTCTTCCTCGTGTTAAAAGCTCGTTAGTTAGCTGCTGCCATTTGAAGCAACAGTCACAGACTTTTCCATGGGTGAGTGCCTTACTACGATGCTGCAAAATTTCCATGTTTTTAATCTTGTAAGGAAAATAGTAATCTCGTCTTGATGGTGGTCCATATTTCCATCGGAAGGAGTTAATTTCTATGGTCCTAAGTTGCAGTTTGTGTTAGATCACGACCTCATGGTGGTTAAACTCCATTGAAAGATGTGCACTTTCATACAGGACACGTTTAATGGCTGCTGACCCATTTTTGTTTCCAATGTACTACTTGTTATTTAAAACTGTTTCTGACAAATGGGGGCATCCTCATCCCATGAGGACAGAAATCGCTATCGATTTTTTTTTTTTCATTTTTTTTTTTTTCCTGAATTTTTACGATGGACACCGGGATTTTTTTACTAAACATTATTTTTATACGATACTGAGTCTGTTGCCAAAATACACGAGTCATTAACATTCTCAGAGTTTACATCACCGCACTTCCCTGGGCTGCGCGCTCACGCCAGAGGTTTCTCACGTTTCCTGTCCGATGAGTGTCACCACGTGCAGCCCGAAGTACCGTGTACCCAGCTCCAGCACCTCCAGACCATCACCTCTCTGCTGCTAGGTTTTGCTGCTCTCCGTGTCATGGCATCACTGATCTCATGCACGGGGGTTTGTTCTTTTTCCTTCTGAAAGCCCACCAGATTTGTTCCTTAGTCAGAATGATGGAATCCTTGTTGTTGTCATGTGGGGGAAACTCCTCCTGATTTGTGTTCCTAACAGGAAAAGAAAGCCTTTTTTCCCCAACAGTAACGCAGTGACTGCTTTTCAGACTCCTTTTGCTGCACAGAATGACCGTTCTGCACAGCGGAGCAGCGGTAGCGGCTCGTTACCGTTCTCACGTGGGCAGATTCTCTGGGGTTTTTATGTGAAAGGGTGCACAGCGCTTCCTTGAAGAGCAAAACCGACGCGCACACTCCTACCGCGCTCTTAAAGGGAAGAGCTCTGTTCTCATTTTCCTGCCAAACGTGAGCGCATTCCTGAGGCGGGGCCACCGCGAGCGCTGCCCCTCAGCCCGCGGGGGTGGAATCACACCTCCCACCTTTTTGTTCTGTACTTTCTGACCTTCAAACTTGCCTTGCCTTCATGAAAACCACGCTGGCCCACCAGGCCAGCGCTGGCCCATTGATGTGTCCTAACGCCGGGAATTCACTCTTCCCGTTTTCTTTTTTGGGCAACGTGTTTGTGCAAACTGAAGACATCACTCTGCTATGCAAAGTAAGTGCTGAGCCCACTGATGTCACGTGTTTGTGAAGAGCCTACGTTTAGCACAGTCCTGTTTTTCCTCAAGACTGCAGTATTTGGTCCATATTCTCCTTTGCACCTTGTGTCAACCTCCACTGCTGTATATCTGCAAGGTGACGGGGAGGAGACCAGGAACCCTTCGTGGTCAGTAGGGCAGGGAACTCCTAGGAAGGCTGTTAGCGAGCAGGGAACGCGCCAACACTAAGTGTCCGCATGAGAAGCCGACATTCCTGTACACAAGTGCCTGCATAGTGACACAAATTCAGCACCTCTCCATCTCATCCTCTGAACTCTGGCTTGTGTTCGTTGAAAGCAGAATGATCTTGGAGGGGCTGTACCCGCTCACCTCGCGTTAGGAAGCTCCTCGGTAAGAATAAAATCGGGGTTAAGGTCAAGGTTCTCTCTGCAAATCAGTTTGTTCACCAGCATTACGACAGAAAGCGCCCGGCTGCTGCTCCGCAGCGAGGGGCAAAGGTGTTTTGGGTTCTAGTTCTTATTTTAGTGTTTTAGTTGGGTCTAGAATTCTGAAATGTCTTTTAGTAGCTGTGGCATAGCACGTGCCATTTTTAACCATTTGAAAAGAGATAGTGTGGGCATTTACAGAAACAGCTTGTTGCTCTGTAACAATTTTTTTTTAACCTTGAGACTTGAAATGTAAAATGGACCTTTAAGATTTGCACTCATTTGTAAGGTGGCTGTTCATAGAGAACTATGAATGAAGACTTGCTGATGTAGCACCTACTTTTAACAGCAATTTTAACTACACAAAAGCTTCACAGCTTCGGAAACTCTCAGCTGTTGACTTGCAGATCGTGTTCTGCCCTTATTTCACCCTCTGCGGTGGGTTTTCATGGTTTTGAATAAATAAAAAAGCCAAACTCCGTAGCTGCTGTGCCCTTTAAACCCTATTTCCATTTTGAAGAAATTTAGAAGGGGTTTGAGTTACCCGCATGTTTTGTACCATGGACTATGCACTGTACCTTCTCCGCGGCTCCAGCGTTGCCACCCTCCTCCTGTCCGAGATGCAAATAACTGCATGTTGAGGTGCTGTGCGTTTTGCTACCCATAGCGGATAGGTGTTGACCCCATACCAGGATTCGTAGTTAGCCACAGCCCCCAGCCCGGACATCCCGAATGGCTCCCGAGTCTCTGCCTTCTCCCTGCGCACGTGGTTCCTTCTGCGGCTGGACGCGCGGCCGGGCGCGGGCCGTTCCGTGGGAAGAGGAGTGACTTTCGTGTACCCGTCAGCGGTTCAGTGCTGGTTGTTTCCCTCCTATCGGAGCGTTGAGCGGGCCGAGCAGCCCCCTCCCCAGAGCCTCCAGGGGCGGTCGGGGTGTCCTGGTAGCCGCAAGCGTCCGACCCGATGTCGTAGTGTCATAAAGCCCACGCGTTCAACGTTGCCTCACGGAAGGTTTTCTTCTTGGAAAATTAGCATGAAATACAAGAATGTGATTGTTTCAGGAAGGGAAGCCAGACAGCAGGACAGCAATAAACAGGAGAAACTCGTATCTTGCCTGAGTGATTTGCACTTCAATAGTTGTGAAAGAAAATTTACGGGACTCCAGTGCTTTTGTGTTCGATTTCTAGCCCCTTTCGTACCTCCTTTATACGAGCAAGCGTTGAACTGTACACGGGGTGTTTACAGGACGCCCTGTTTGGGTTGTTATTTTTCTTGTGGTTTTTTTGGTTGTTTTGTTTTTTTTTTTTTTTTCTTTAGCTTGAAATCTTTATGGTCCATTTTTTAAATAGGCGTGAACAGTTGATGTACAGTACTTACTGAACAAGCAGCAGCACAAAACTTATTTTATTAAGAAAATACGGCTTATATTTTAAAGGTTGAATATCAATTTTTTTTTTTTGTATGCGTGGAATTAAGACTGGTAAAGAGTAACAAAATCCTTGGATTAGGCCAAAAGAAAATACTGTAAGATCGTAACCACCTCTTTATTAAAGAAAACGGTGTGACTAAAGAGCTCCAGAACATTGTATTTATATTGGATTGGATTGGATTGCCTTTGTGGATTTTTTTAATTTTATTTTTTTTTTTTCCTTGGTCCTGATTTTTGCTTGCAACTTTGACTTTGCAGTCCCAAGTGTCTGTTACCCTGTAACTGTTGGCAGAAGACCTAAATAAAAGCAATGTGAACACGTTGGGGTGACACTCCTGAGTCAGATTGTGGGGGAAGGTGCAGGCGCAGCCCTGGCCCTCGGCTCGGGGACGAACGGGGACGTGCTGACCGTGGCTGGATTGCATCCGATACTGCGGAGGATCCAAACCCCCCTCGCTTTCCAGATTTCGATTTAATGAAATGCTTAAGCGAACAAAACTTAAACTGTGCTTAAAACTTCTTGGGCTACGGAAGCCAGTTCCACGTTGTATTAAAACGTCACCTCTCCAGGAACTGACTCCATCTGAGCTCCTTGGGCGGGCAGATACCAGCAGCGTACGTCACAAGGTCCTGCTTCTCCGCGTGCTTGGGGGTTGCGAAGGGCCCAGCTCCACGGTGCTTCAAGGACAGAATTCCTTTTGGATTGGGGTCAGCTTTGGAATTCCTTGCAAACATCCGTGTTCTCTCCAACACCAGCAGCTCATGGTTGTGTCTCAGGGCCCACACTGGAGGTTCTTTGGCAGAATCCTCTGAATTCTTTGGATCTGCTCGTGCCTTACCTTGCACACGTGTCTTGAGGTACCTTTAGATGATGAATTATTTAGCAGCTGAGCTGGAACCAGGTTTTTGAATAACGCTAAGCAATTTTAAGTGTTTGCTAATGGCATGCTCCTACTCGCTGGCTGAGTTACTGGGACTGTAGCACGCAGAGGGTTTGACCTGCAGAAACCCACCCTCTGGCGGTTCTTGAGGTTCAACCACCTCTTTAAATCCTGCTGTACAGTAGAAATCCGCACTTTTGAGGGGGCTGTTTCTGTGAGAGGTGTAACAGAAAATTCTGCCTTGTGCAGCTGGGTCTGAAGTCCTGAAAAAACAGGTCGGAGCCCCTGGTTTCAGGTGTTAGGTTGGCATTTGAGCCCTGGCCCTCGGTTCCGATTACAGCGGCCGGAGCTGCAGAACCAGGAGCGCTTGGTGCCTCTGAGGTACGTGCAGTTTGCCGAGAGCTCTCCCTCTGCCGTATCTGCTGATCTCGGTGATCACATTTCCCTGTCCCTCTCAGGATTGCAGTTAAGGAAGTACTCTAGTAGGTGACTTTTAATTTGCATGGGTTTAGAATCCCTACTGTGTAGCTTACATGGTAACTAAACTTACACTTTTTAAGACTAATTTAGCTTGCAGTCTCCAGGACGGTCGTTGTAAATAGTGATTCTGAGATCTGGATTATGAATCTCATACTCCTGCTGGTCCAAAGCTCCAGTTCTTCAGTACTTCCCCAGCTCTTTGTCTGGGGAAGGGTCCCTCTCACCACCAGGAAAGGTGACATCCTTTCCTCGTAACGAGTGTCGGGTTCAGAGCTGCTTGGACAAGTCTCAATATACTGTCCTTACCAAAAAATGATCTTTTGGGGGCAGAGGACTTGTTGCTCGGGGTGTCACTGCCTGCCCCAGCACCAGGCCCGGGACCTCTGAATCGCTTCCCCATGTGCACACAACAGCTTTGCTCATCTCATCCTCAGCTCCTTTGCCGAGTTTCTGCACCAAACCTACAATAAAGTGGTGCTGAACATTGTTAAAAACACTGGAGAAGGGCAGAATTGTGCTCTGAGTTTACGCTGACGGAATCTTTCTTCTCCTCACCAACCGCAGTGACTTAGAGTCTTACAGCTCCTCGGCAAACGGAAAACCAAACACAAGCCCGATGTGAATCGGGTCAATACAGGAAAGTTAAAGTTCATTCATCAGGCTTTTTAGTTGGTGTACGCTTGTCAGCTGCCTTTGCAGTCCCTCCCTGAGGAGGCCCTTGGAAAGCCTTGCGGGAGGAAGGCTCCACGTTCACACCTGCACCCTCGGGATCAGAGCAGCGTTCGGTATTTCAGCCGTGCCTGCAGCCCCTCCGCGCTCTCCCGCTGGGCAGCTCTCCCCGTTTTCTTGCGGTGCCATTTCGCAGGGTCCCCTCCAGCGGCCTGAGGGCTGCGGCCACGCACCGTACGCGTGTCACCAGATGTCCTGGCCCAGACTCCGTGTGTTCGCTCAGCGTTCCTGGCAGCGCATGCGGAACGTGCCGGCAACTGCCGGAGCTCCCGTCCAGCACGCTGCTGTGTCCTAGAACCAGGGAGCCGCGCGGCCTGGTCCGTTCTTGAGCGTGACTGAGGCCGAGGCGCGGCTGTTCTGAGGATTAAAATCCCAGCAACAGAACCCGCTGGGAACTGGCCTGGAGCCCAAGGCCGCGCTCGGCGGGCTGGCAGGGCGGGACAGACACGGCGGTTATTCCCGTTGCAGCTGAGGATCGTCCCCCCTGCGGTCATGGCGCACCCCGCTCCGTGCTTTCACCGGTGGCCCCTGCGGCCACCCACCGTAGGAGGCGGCGGGCGCGGGCCCGGTGTGCCGCCGCGGGGCTGGGGCGCAGCCAGCCCGGTTCTTCCCCTCAGGGACCGTCGGGCCCTCCCCGCTCCCGGGCTCCGTCCGGTCCCGCCGCCTCTTCCCGCCCTCGCTCCGTTGCCGAGCAACCGCGCCCGCTCGCGCCTCCGCCGCGCGGCACCGGCCACTTCCGGCCCCGCCTCTTTCTCCCCGTGACCCCGCGCGCGCGCGTGTCCGTTGCCCGGAAGTTCCGGCCCCTTTCCGGAAAGAAATGCGCAGGCGCGGCGGGCGCGGGGGCGGGACTTCCGGCGGTCGGGACGCACATCCATACACATACACACACACACGCTGGCGCGCGCGCGCGCGCGGCGGGGTAGAGGCGGCAGCGCGAGCCGGGGCTGCGGGCGGCCACGCAACTTCCGCCCGGGCCGGGAGTG
>JAVSBS010006741.1:0-65662 GCA_033124195.1 Coracias cyanogaster | reverse complement strand
TGCTCTGCTACGTTGTTGCAATCAAGGTCTCGTTTAGGAAAGACATATAGCACGGGAAGCGCTTCCGTCCTATATAACAAGAGTGTATTAGTAAGACACAAGCAGCTCTACCACACAGCCCTAAAACACGAAGGTCAGAAGAATGGGAAGGAAATGATGACAGTATAATCCCTCATAGCTACCCATAGAAGCCCTGTATTCCCATAACTGTTTCATTGGTTGTAGGTATAGACCAGTGCCACAGATTATGATAGCAATAAACTTGCCCATTTGCTGCACCTCTCTGCTTCCTGTACAGTTAGTTATTTGAAAGGTACATTGGTCCCAGCAAGTGGTTTGCCTCTTGTAAGCTTTGTACAACTTCTTCCTTTTTCTCCTCCCACTGGACAACTTCATTACATTTTTAAAGTGTACTGCTGGCATTCAGCAACTTAGTTCACCTCTTCCAGCTACCTGATGGCTTTTTAAGGATCTTTACCAGGCAACTTGCAGCTACTCTTTTCTGTCATATGATTCCCCTATACCATGTGTATAGCAAATGCTCTACTGTCATATAAGACATTTTGTTTCCCTGAACTTGTTTACTTTGTCTAACTCACAAGCTGAATTTCTCCATAAGAATCAGCACATACCTGCCCCCACTTCTTTCTCTAGAGTTACTTCTGTTTTTAAAATCCAATAATGCACTCTCAAAGGGGGAGAACTGTGGATTTTCATTGGCACTTACGACCAGGCAGGCATACTGCAAGTTCTAAATATGCTAGTCTGTAAATATGTTAAACATTATTTTAAAGTCCTATGTCTTCATTAGCCTATCACCCTGAAGATGCTAAGTGATGGCCCAGAATCACCTCAACTCAGACTTCTTTTCCTAAAAGCATCAAGGAAGAGATGACATAAATTTAGCTCTTTCATCTCTGGGACTGTCAAGTTACCCTGCAGAAGTCTGGCAATACAGCATCTGTGACTGCCTCTGTTTCTGAATATCAAACAGCAACATCTATAGGCACCAAAATTCAGGTGTATATTTGCTACAAGCATCCTAGGAAGGGTTCTGGACATGTATATCAGAATTACTCATAGGAAACAAACTTCAATTGATGTACTAAATAAGGCTTGGCAGACATTACCTAAACCCCTGTATACCCTGAGACCACTGTTCACTCTTCCTGCCCGACTCTGCTGTGATCATACAGTGTTTCCCCCCATTGTTTGCTCTTAGTAGCCACTGCTGTTCACACAAGTTGAAGTGACACATGAGAAGTAAGCAGGCAGCTTGATGAGTTAGCAGCAGTTTTTCCCCTTTCCGACTCAAGCATACTCTGGGCACTGTAGCCATAAGAGCAGACACTTCCTGTATGGGTTTTTACTAATTTAACTCTGTGGGTCCTTCTGTTTCTGAGGAAGCTTCCTCCTGTCTGACCTGGTGGTATTAAATCATAGGTTATGACCTCTCTGGTTGGGTCAATGGATTTACCTAAATTCCATTTTGTGGGATCCTACCAGTGACAACTCTCCTAATCTCACCTACTTTCTCACTAATTTTACTATAATTCAGATTACTAAGTAAATATTCACCTATCAATGATGAATAAATCATTAGACTTCCAATCAACAAATCACTTTTTTTTTAGGGCATAGGGACATACGTAATCCAAAGAATCACTATAAACTTTCCAGGTCATACATGTACTAGTATGTATACTCCATTTTTGGAGGAAATTCTCCTGTCATGGTTGCAACTTCAACAGCAATCACTCTCTTAGTGTTTTGCATACACCAGGCCATCACATTATGCATGCTGAGGGCTTCTGAAGAATCTGTAGTCTTTCTGAGGTTAAAAAGTTCTACTCATTTAACTATAAGTCTTTTTTACTTTTGGGCCCATTAAACATTGGGCCCATTAAATGTTAGATGGAGATTATCTGAAGTGTAAATTTGAGTCTTCTCCAGAATTGTAAAATAGGAATCAATATTGTAAGCATCCAAAATTGAAGTAACATACACACCATAATGCTGGTGGTGGTGGTGTTCCTTGCTATGGTTCGCCATGGCCTTCCACCCTGGGTGCTGGGAGGGTCATAACTGCCCTCCTTACACTAAACCTCCACCTAGCAAGGAGTGCATACGTGGACCCTGTTGAGCTCTGACCCAGGAATTTTTGACTCAGTGCTCTTCAAAAGCTAGCAGATCAGCTATGCCCTGGTTATCCTCCCAGTGGTTAAAACTTCATCTTTACAGAGTTCTGTGACCTTCCCCTTTGGGAAATGGCTATACTCCCTCTTACTGTTTTCTATTACTCCATTTATATGGCTGAAATACTAATTCAAACTGCTAATGTAACATCCAGTCCACCATTTGCTAGCCAAATACAAGAGATATAGAGTTTTACTCCGCAGTCTAGTCTCCAGTCTCTCAAGTTCCCCTTGAAGCTTCAAGGCATTGCTGCTTTGGTAAGGGCATGTGTCCACGTGCTTGTGAACGTGAAGATCAGCCCTTTGGGATACAGCACCATCTACTGAGGCAAAGTAGCTCAGACCTTCATAGGCATTTCAAACAGCTGCCACCAGCAGTACTCACAGTGGCACAAGCTGCATTTCACAAGAGTCCAGTGTTTCTGAGTCATCTGGAATCCTTCACAGGACGCTCTTTGGTTAGCGTGGCAAAGCACAGGTAAAATCTTCAAGAGCAACAGTAACTTCTCTCCAAGCCGAGTTCTCATATTTCAATTGTCTTGTAAAATTTGTCTCTGTACCTAGTGATTTCTAAATCCCAGCATCAGCACCTTTGTGCCATGTCTTTTCATTGCAGGCTTCATTTTCTACTGGCTCCACAGAAATCTGAGGAACCTGCTCCCTCTTGCACTCAGCCATTTGCTTCCACCTATATGCACAGCCCTTGTCACTGAAATTAACTCCACGCATATGAATTGCCTGTAATGATTCCTGCTAACACCTTCCTGTAGTCACACAATACCTGTTGGGGGGTGGATCCACACAACTCCCAGCTGGTAACAATACAAAATCAGTGTGTAAAATGAGTCAGACATGTTAGTCATAAATGAATTAAAAATCTGGCGTATTCCCCATAGTCTCTAAATGATTCCCACATCATTTCTCTGCCCTGGCTAATGCAGTATTTTCTGGTTCCCATCATTCAACATGACAATGCTTCAAAAGATAGTTCCTTTACTATCATCTAGGAATTACTTCGATGCACTTTTGAGGTGCTTCTTCACACTATGCCTCCCTATTGATCCTTTTCCATTCAATGTCAAGAAATTGCCTTCAACTGGCCCTGGCTGCCAAGATTTGTTGTTCACTCACCATATTTCTAAGCTTTCACCTCCATGTTTTCAATTAAGCTGTCCTGTATGCTCATAGAATCATAGAATGTATAGAGTTGGAAGGCACCCCATACAATTAAGCAAGGACTAGATCAGGTTGCTCAGAGCCCCATCAAGCCTGACCTTGAATGACTCCAGAGATGGCATCTCCACCACCTCTCTGGGCAGCCCATTTCAGTGATCTATCACCCTCGTGTTAAAGAACATTTTTCTAATATCCAGCCTAAATCTACCCTTTCCTAGCTTAAAACCATTACTCCTTGTCCTATCACTACAAATCCATTTAAATAGACTTTCCCCTGCCTTCCTGTAGGCCCTCTTCAGGTACTGAAAAGTCACTATAAGGTCTCCCCAGAGCATTCTTTTCTCCAGGCTGAACAGCCCCAACTCTCTCAGCTTGTCTTCATATGAGAGATGCTCCATTCCCCTGATCATTTTGGTGGCTCTCCTCTGGACACGCCCCAATATGTCCACATCCTTCTTGTGCTGGGGGCTCCAGAACTGGACACAATGCTCTAGGTGAGGTCTCACCAGGGCAGAGTAGAGGGGCAGAACCACCTCTCTTGATCTGCTGGCCACACTTCTTTTGACGCAGCCCGGGATGTGATTTGCCTTCTGGGCTGCGATTGCACGTTGGTGGCCCATAGACAGTTTTTCATCCACCAGCACCCCTAAGTCCCTTTCCACAGGACTGCTTTCCAATATATCCCCTCCCAGCCTATACTGATAATGCTGTTGCACTCCAAAGTATTTTCAAGCTCAATTTCTGCTAAGTTGACCTAAGTCCCTTCCAGAAGTCCTCTAAGGATGAAAGGAGTAAGGTACACACCATATGGTCATCCCAGTAAGTCAAGAAAAATCAGTGGCAGTCCCACAATGTTTTTCCTGGTTAATCATTAGCCAGGAGAAATCTGACTGCAGGGTCTTTGATCCATGAACATATCTGCAGTAATTGGGGTCATGGTACTTCCTGTAGATGGTGCATTTTAAAAGGCCAAAGTCACTAACCCCTGAGTAATTGGGGCTGTTACAGAGCAAATAACATGCTTTGAAGCAATGGCATTATATCAATTATGTGGGGTGAAATCTAGAGGTGAAAGTTTGTAGGAACAAATCAGAGCTAGAAATAAAACTTGGGATAAATCATTACAAATTAAGCCCAAAATCCCACACTTGGTCGGTTTATTGCTCACTGGTAACTTGAGCTCCAGAAGGGGCCCCTGGAGGTGTCAATTCTGACACCCCAAGCTGTGAAGTGAAGCAATGGCAGCATTCCTGCCAACAGGAATGCTAACCCAAACACCTCCTCGTGGGATGAAAGGTGATTTTTAGTGAAGTTTGGGAGGAGTTGGATAGGAGGGAGCACAGCTTTTGGACACAGCTGCACCAAGGTAATGCACCCTGCCAGTCCAGGATCTCTTTCCTGAACACAGCACTGCCCTTCACTCCAAAAGAGCAGTCACAAGAGCAACCAAGACAAGGCACACAGCATCTATGACTTACCTCCAGCTCCCTGCAGGGGAACATGCTGCATACCAGAACAAAGAAATAATCCAGGCTTTAAAAATCAACCTTCCAAAGGAATAAGTATGTCCCCAAGAACACAGTATTATAAAGAAAACAGCCATGCACTTCCATTAAGAAATGCAATCAAACCAACCCAGCAATGCAGTATCAATACGAAACAGCATACATTCCCATCCCCAGATCCTGTTTTCCTAAATTTTTGCAGAGACATGAAATGGTACCACATCTTATTTGATAGATGATTAAAAAAAAAATGTAGTCACCTTTTTTCAAGGATTAACTATTAACTATATTAAGGAGAAATTGCAGCAGCCAATGATTGGTTTATTTTCTCAAGTCCTGTTCATAGCAAAGATGATACTATATGGAAATTTACCTTGTATAGTAACAGACACATGTGCAATAGTGGCTCAGATGACATTCACAGGAGTCAGCAAACGATCCCTCATGTTATAAATAACACACGCATCTTCTGTTTCCACGTCCCTGGGTTTTGGCATCAGACCTGAAAGAACAATGGTGAAATCTGCTTTTGCACACAGAGGGAATTATTAGAGTAAGGTCATTGCTTCCCCACTTTTCCTTAATAGAAATAGTTTGAAGGTAGTAAAAAAAAAGCATGTCAGAATACTTAATATTCATACGAGGTTTAGTCTTTCAGCAACCTTGAATAAATTATAGAGAACGTGATAGCACTGTAATGGCAGCTTGTTCTAATGACCAAAGCAGTTCATCATTGGGAATAAATGTTCTACCTAAGCAAAAAAAATTCTTAATCCCTAAAGAAATGTATTACTTAGAAAGAAAATTCCCTTAAAATTGTCCCATTAACTCTGAAAAAAGAAAGACTATGGTTTATATTGTAATCATAGAATTCCTTACAGTCCTGCAGTATATTTAGCTGAAATAGCTTGAGTGAAAATTGGGAATAAACATTAATATCTGCAGTTTGAATATCATTGAGGCATGTTCCCAGCTGTACAGTCCACTACACAGTACACCCTGTTCACAGCACTTTGCAAGATTCTTCCCTCTGAAACGACACATAAAGCTGGGAAAAGAACTGACCTTTGGTTTAATTTACGTAGAGGATTGATCCATCTTCTCCACCCAAAATCTTTTGGTTTTTGACCTTCCAACCCAAGCAGATCTTTCTTCCATTAATTAATCCTGATATCTCCCCTCCAGCTCCCGTGTGAATTCACCATTCATCTTCCTGAGGGTAGTAAGCTCTGCATATTTGTCCCATTTTTCTGGCAAGTTCTTTAAGCTTCCCTGCCACCTTAACAAGTATTTTAAAGCTCTTCACTTCAGAAAATCCCCTTGCCCAAACAATGGCCCCCCAAAAGAATACACTGTCCTCAGCCTTCCAAGATACACCTCCAAATGTCTTCTTTGAGCCTTGAAGCTCATCTTTTCATTGTCCCTTCTGTCTATTCAGGGGTGGCACCTCCTTTGGAAATGCTCCATTCCTGTATTTATGACTGCAGCACCTGGTATCGGAGTGATTTCTCCTTGTATCTCACCTAGGTTTCTATTTTCTATAGTGAAGCAGTACGTTGCTGGGTTTTTTTCTGAGAGATCATGTTTTGTGAAGGAGGAAGCTCTGCTACTGGAAAAGCATGGCAGGAGAGTAATATCTGAGATGGCTGATGCGGATTTATCATTACTTACAAAACAAAAAAAAAAGAGTTCTAGTTCTGGATTTTAGTCCCCTGTATGTATTGGGACTGAAATGAACCCAATTAATTTTATACAAACTGCAAAATAATCTGCAGATGATAAATACTTAAAACTCTCTATTCTTTTTAATTAGCAAGTGGGTGGATGGATGGATGGAGAACATCACACAAAAAGCTATGAACTTCTGAAAATCTACCTAGACAAAAAAGACAGATTTATCTCTGCTCTGACAGATTTCTAGTCCATGTTTCATGCAGCAGAAATCCCAAGTAATATCCATGCATCCAGAACTTGCTCTTTTGTTCTTGGTATGTAAAGCACATACAATATAACATGACCCATTCCTATCCATAGTAATAGAGTGCACTAGTGAAGCATTAAGGACAAAATTAAATTATTCGTAGTAAAGAGGTACAAAATTTCCATAGTACAGAAGGCACAATGCGTGGTTCTTTACCACTCTTTTTCTAATCTAACAAAGCAACTGCCATGATATTAATTTGAATTTACACAGTATCTTCCAGCTGATTTTTATTATGCCTAAATAAGTTACTGATGCTGATCTAACCTCCACTGTGTTTCTCTAAGAAGAAAATACAGAAAGAGAGGAGCTGGTACCCAGGAGAACAAACATAAATTACTGGGAATAAATTATCCAATTTCATGTATCAAAGTTTATTGGAAATAATAGGAAGAACATTTATCAAAAGGTCTGGAGGGCACGTGATCCTTGATTGTCAGCCTCTATTCATTTAAAGAGTATTTATCATTCTCAAGGGGATTAACACATTTTTTATGTGTAGTTGAATAGCTAGTCATTAATCATTGTATATTTTCCAGGCCCTAACTAAACCATAAATTTCAAAACTAATAATTAAAAACTTTTAAATTATAGATCTTGATTCATCACAGCACTTGGGGACATGCCAGAGTTTATTGATTTAATAAGTTTGCTTATCTACCTGATTGGAGTTAATCAGCTTTCTGAAAATCAACTGTAGCTTTTAGTTTCATTACATAAAAGCAAGCTGGATCCAAGACTCAGTAAATTCAGTAGCTCCTTTTCACTAACTTTAATTGATTCTGTGGTGCTTTCATTACAGCAACTGGTGTGACCACCCATCTCACAGACTGAGCAGTAGTCCTAGAAAATGAGCATAAAAGGCTGAGAAGGATGGATGATTTCTATACACGGAAAGGATGAATGACTCAAGGTCTCTCTAGCTTGAAAAAGAAATAATACACCCAGACCTGCATCAGTCATTACAACCACTGTTGTTATAATGCTTCCTAAGCATCCTCCCCTGGCCCTGATCAGAGACAGCATAGGAAGCTAGGTAAACCTCACTGATCCTTGCTTGTATGTCTGTAGGCATCGTTCCTGCAGAAATCGGCAGGTCCATTTCTGTACTGATCCAGGAATTAACACAGAAAATTTCTTCTTAGCAACAAGCTTCTTGACTGATTTGTAATAAATTTTGAAGAACAACAGGAAAAGATGCAGTGTTATTTAATGTTTTTTTTTTTATGGTGTTTTCTGTATTATCTCTCTATCTTCGCATGCCTTCAAAATGTAATCAGTATTCCTATCAATGTATGACTTCATTGTGTTGTTAGCTTCCCTGATGCTCACCCCAAGCAAACAGAAATTAAACTTATTATTATTATAAGCATGATATAAATGGTGATCATTGCTGAAATAAAAAAGGAAGCTGTTCAGTGATACACATGAATAAAAGGTCCCAACTATAATTAGTTTTCAGTGTAGAGAAGAAGCAAAAATTAGCAAAAAAATACAACAGTGGAGCTCAGAAATGAACAGGAAGACACAGCATGTAATGATTATCTTTGCAGAAGGGATTTTTCTGGGCAGAAATAAGAGAATTGGTGCACTCCTGCATTTTGTCTAGGGATGCCAGCTAAAAGTCCATCCATCTGTTCTTTTTCAGTCTTATAGGTACAGGAGGAGAATAATACAAACTTAATTAGAGTCCATCTATGTTGGAAGATACAGCTAAGAAGCTCTGCACCCAAGTAGCATTAAACCTGATAGAAACTTCGGGCTTTCTACAAGCAGTATTTTCATGACAAAGCCAGTTCTGGCTCAAGCAGCTTACAGTTCTCAAAGGTCCATCTGAAATTCTGGATTTCACATGCCTTTGCTTGTCAGCCCAAGGCAAATTAGAAGCAGCTTATAACATTTTTAAAAGCCACTTCCCAGAAAACTTCTGATTGCTCTGTTTGCCACATCACGACTGACAGAGACATACTCTGGAGACATAAGGCAATAATGTGAAAGGAATTTCTTTCCTTTTCAGAGTTCCTAAAGTATTTAATGCCCATGTACTGGAGTGTCCTAACACAAAGTGCTCTGGATTCTGTAAAAATGAACATATAATGGAAAATCAATGGATTTCAACTTTGTGCAACAAAATGCCCTTATTATTTCCCAGTTTAATTGCTCTTGATTGCAATTACAACACACACACCACTTACTAGCCTTGCTGGTATTACAAAGAGCTGCCTTGGATTGCTTTTTTGATTAATCACATTTGTATGTTGAAGTCTAAACCTAGTTAAAGATTTTCTGAGGAAACACATCTTTCCATCAGAAATTGTGCCAGATTAAATGTCTTTCATGGAACACATTGATTTTGGTAAAACTGAGCATCTAAAATGGAAATGGAGCATGGGACATCTTGTACAATAATAAACCGAATGATGTAAAATGCAAATATAGAGAATATTGGAAAAGCTGAGATCCAAAGTAATAGATTTTCAAAAATGCTATTCTTGATGAGAGATTCAAAATAAAAAGATGTGAAAATTTTGGAGCTTCTCATTAAATAGACATCTATTCCCTTTTAGTTCTCTTGAGTGTAAGGTTTACCAAGACTATTAAAGTTCCTACATTCACTATCATCCTCACACTACTTAGGGCTGTTGGATAAGCAGAGCCACTGCAGATAAAACACTGGTACCATGAAGTGAGCTTTGCACTGGGCTCTTAGAAATATATATACCGCCACATATGATATCACCCCTTAATCATAGAATCATAGAATCATTATGGTTGGAAAGGACCTCTAGGATCATGAAGTCCAAGGGAGGGCACTTTTAGCTTCAAGTCAGAAACAAGAATAGCTTAAATTATGTAAAAGATTTCCACAACGTGTCTCCAGCTATCCCTCCTTTGATCCATTTTGAGATTTAGATCCATGTTTAATAAGTATTCCGCATGTGTTTTACTTTAAGCACAAGTAGCAGTGTGGACATCTACTCAAAGGCTCAGAGTGATATGTATAATTATACCTAATTAATTGAGAAAGTTATTCTAGATGGTCTTGACAAAGACACTGTTTTGCAATATATTTCCCAAATTCCTTAAATATCTATGTCATCATCTCAATGGGAGGAAGAAGGAACTACAGGTGACACAACTATAGCTTGCTTAGAGGACCTATCCATTAGGATATTTTTTAATCCCTTAACTATCCTTTGTGAAGAGGAAAATGTAGATACCATTTTCTATGTTCTTTAGGGTTTGTGCTTTTCTTTCAAATTCTCCATTTGTCACTAACCTGGAGTTAAAAAAGAATAGTTTCTTCCCATCCAAAGTCCTCACTGTGACATCTTTACTGCCTAAGTTCTGTTGCTGTAGATGCTCTCTCTATGCTAAGCTGCTGACAGCTGCAAGGAAGGAAAAGGCCGAGATTTGCAAAATCAATTATTTGAAATTCTTTACATTCCCTTTCACATAACCCTATTACACTGCTGTCAGTTTTTACCAGCCTTTACTATGCTTTCCTTCCAAGTAAATCTAATTTTCAAGGAACATGTCCAACTGGCAAACTTACAAAATGAAACACACTGTCCAAAGAACAAGCAGTGTTATGACCCTCATATAATTGCATCAATTAGTGATGTACCACCATCTAATGACTTAACCACCCCAGGTCTGGGTAAACCTTAGGATCTTTTCCATTCTCAACTTTCCTGCAAAGATTGACAGACAACACATTTTCCACTTGTGCTTGGTCCTTCTGTCATCTGGGCAGACCTCCACCAGTAACCAGAACAACACTGTTCACCTCCTTCCAAAACACTCATCAGATAGGCAGTGATGTCTAATGGTCTAGCCCTTCTAGACACTGAGCTCAGGAGGATTGCTGCTGCTAAAGTAGCCCCTTGAGAGAGCACTTGGTATCTTTCACAACCCATTCACACTGCCACAAGACTGCACTGGAATTGAACTCACATGGTACAGCCCTGGGACGGTTCATCACTTGTGTCTATACTCTTGAGCCAGCCACGTCCTATAACTTTGATCACTCAAAACATTTGGCAGTTGTCCCCCACAGGACACTTAACAACAAGGCTGTAATGGTGCTTAATCGCTCTGCTATGAATCTGCTTTGGCTACAAAGCAGTTCTGCTTCCAACTCAAGAAGGAAATTTAAAAGTAATGAAAATGTACTTGTACTTAATAAGAAAGAAAACTTTAACCGATACTTCTCCAACTCATAAGAAAGTTATATTTTTGACTGAAATGAGATCTTTAGTCTGCTTTTATCTACAACATACATTAAGATTCTAGGATCTCTTTCTGAGCAAGATTGGTTCTATACTTTCTATGCCTTTAGATTCATTAATAACATCCTCATGTTATTTTCTGCTGTACTATACAAAATCTGACAGCTTCTTCCCACAGAAATAAGTTAGTCTTTCTTATGTTAAGAAGCAGGAGCTGTCATTCGGTGTGTGTGGTAGGCTGCACAACAACTATATTTCCACTTAAGTTACTTCTTTCAGTTAAAGCTAAGTACAGATGGAAAATACCCCAGTTTCTACTTATAACTAATGGACTGCTTGTATTTTTACATTGCTAAAAGTGTTTATTACATACTGTCTTAATGTACAATAAAATATAATGACATCTGAACTTTTAGCACAAAAACATACAGAATGTAACCGCACAGAGTTACAAAAGGTCATTCTGATCTGTCCTCTATGCACTGGGGATATTCCTGGTGGCGACCTCCTTCATAGCAGGCTAACCTAAGGTGCAGGACTGTGGTAAAGCTAAGCCAATCTTATGGTTTACACTGCCTGCCAGAAGCTGTGTGTTCTTGGTCCCTCCTACTCACCCCTGCTACATATTTGACCTTATGGCAAGTCAAATTGGGAGCAAAGATGGCATACAACCAAACCTACAGAGAAAAAGCAACCCAGATATGCTATAGGCTCTTACTGGTATGGCTGACATGCCATGGAACAAGGTAACCTCCAACAGAGTTTGAATACAGGATATTAATACACAACCATCTCTTTTGCAATGGATGGTCCTTGTTAAAAGCAACATTAAAAACTCCTGTAATGCTTCTCCTCCACACAATGCAGCTGCTGCCCTTCTTATTGGGTTCTTTGTGAGAGGTGTGGAGTTTAGACAGAAGGAAATTTGAGAACTCAAATGGTATGCCAAGCTTTCTCTGTAAACAAGTTATTCCGTATAGCAATGGCACTACACCGTGCAAACACCTTGAGGAAATGCAGGAGCATTAGCTGTCACAGTACACATCAGATATTATCTTACAAATGTTGGTATTTGTTAAGTCATCACACAGAAGGAGCTGCCTTGCCCTGGTTTAGATGAGGAAAGCCAACAGGATGGGAGATGAGACTCAAGCAGTCTTAACCCTTTCTTGTCTCTTTGTAGGACTGAGACATTTCAGCCAGCTGGAACTCAACAGACATAAAGAGGGATGTAAACTCAGGCATTGATTTTGTAACCTTTCACAAAATTGGGGGAGACAACTTTAAGCAAGTATTTGGAATGGGTGGGGAAGCAGAGCACAGGATGGAATGGAGATAGGAGACAGATGAGGTTTCTGAAGAAAACTCTATTGTTTTTTTCATTGTTTGCATGTTCTGATTGTTTTGGGGACAACACACTGAAAAGTGCTTGTCCAGGTTGCTAGCCAGAAATTAGCTATTAAAAGAGATGGATTCTCAACTTTCTGATCCTTCCCCAGAGAGTTTTCTGCTCTGGTTTTATGAATTAGAGAGGCAGAGTACTTCATCCTACAGTCTCTGTGGGACATGAAGGGGGAAGGGACAGATTATGAGCAGAGGTAGGAGCAATACTGCAGCAGTACTGACCTGGAAGTCCCACCAGGGCACCTGAGCTCACTGCAATAGCTGAGGTCTGAGCACTTAGAGAAGAGGTGTTCAAACTCTCACTTTGAAAGTTTGCTGTAAATAAAAATGCAGTTGGCTGCTGAGCTGGCATATGTGAATTTGTGAGCTAACTTGGTCCCTTTAGAAATACATATCACACAGGTCTGCAAATAACCAGTTTGAAATCTAAGAAAATAGAGTTAGCCAGCAAGGTGAGCACGAGCTTTTCTCTCTGACTGGCCTTTGAGGTATCATCTCCAGAGGCTCTTGGCCTCTCCACACAAATGGTCATCCCTGAGCTGCTGGGCTGTGCATGCAGTTCCACTTTGTGTTGTTCATGAGGAAATGGCCTCAAGCAGCTGCTCATGGGTGTTTCTGAAACCATCTGTCAGAAGGGTTTGGTACAACTAATCCTGGTCTAACCCCTAATCGAGGGGCTGGGGGAAATAAACTGAAAGACCTCTTAAGGTTGTTTCTGTTGTCCAGTCCTCAATATAACTTTGCATTTGAGGGCAATGCTGCTTAAGTCAGTTTAAGCCATCCCTCAAAATCTTTCTGGCTGCTCTTTCCTACCCTTATGCCTGCCCTTCTGTTGAGTTAGAACAGCTGTTTGGTCATAGAATTACTTACATTGGAAAAGACCCTTAAGATCGAGTCTGACCATTTACCGAACACTATCATGTTCACAATTCCACCACTAAATCATGTCCCTACGTGCTACACCTACACATCTTTTAAATACCTCCAGAGAGGGTGACTCCACAACTTCCCTGGGCAGCCTGTTCCAGGGCTTTACAACTCTTTCTGTGGAGAAAGTTTTCCTAATATCCAGTCTAAACCTTCCCTGGCACAACTCGAGGATGTTTCCTTTTGTCCTATTGCTTGTTACTTGGGAGAAGAGACTGACCCCCACCTCACTACAATCTCCTTTCAGATCAATCCATGAGGCAACACGTCAGGAACATTATTTCTTTAAAAAAAATATTCATGCCAGCAGAGTAGGGACACAGTTCAGGAACAGACAGGCTTTCCTTTGCAAATGGAGCACTAGTCTCTAGGACATGACTTGAGATCCATATTAAGTACCTTGGCCTTGCCAGTCCCCTTCCTGTTTTACCAAGCTCTTTGCCGATCAGCCCATTCTGTGTAGCAAAGTTTGAATGTTTCACCAAATATTCCTAAGTAAAATGTCATTCTCTGCCCTCTCTACTGAACCTGCTCAATCATTTACACACAACAGCCCCGGTTTCAAAGCAGGATCTTAGACACAGCTTAGCCATCAGAGACAGGTTTTATTATTTTAGTTTATTTTGGCCACAGTGTATGTGTGCTTTTGTGTATTGAAAGTTACAATCCTCAACCAAGCCATTTCACCAAATACCTTAAGGGGCTGATCCATCTCTTGCTGAATGGTGGCAGAACTCCCACTAACACCATGAAAACAGGATCAAGCACTTAATCTTTTGCACAAAGCATGAATGCATTTTTTCAGCTCCTAAACCGTAAACACCACCCAGGTCACTGGATTTTTCTGCTGTGTGTTGTTTAATATTTATCCAGTGTTGAGTTTTCTATAGCTTGTATTTAAAACCTTATTAAACAGGAAAAAAAAAAAAAGAGAGAAAGGGGTGGAGAGCAGAGGTGATGGAGGTGCAGCTTTCATGGCTTTTTTAATGATGAGAAAAATCCTGAGTTTGTCCTGACACTAATAACAATTACTGTAGAAATGATGACCAAAGAGGATGCAGACAAAACCTTGGGTCTGTCGCTAAGAAATTTGGAGGCCAATATAAGAAGTGTCATGGAAAACAAAGTAGGAGAACATAGGGCTACAAGGAAAAATGGGTCAGATCATATCTAAAGCAAATTAGCCTGAGTTCAATTGGCTGCAGTGAAGTTATTACCTCAGTTTTGGCCCATATACTAATTGCTCAAATTATGGATAGCAATGGGAGTTAAGCATATTTTGCTTAAGCAATGCTTACACAAATACAGACTGGATTGTGAAAGTTAAGAGCAATTGAATTCACACCTACCTTACCCAAAGTGCCACCAGTTTACCATAAATACTAAATTCTTCCTGGAAACAGAAAAAAAAAATAGATTAAAAGATTTACATCTTTTTAAAATTCTCTTGGAACAGCATGTGGCAAATATACCTTAAAAGGAAGTAGGAACTGAGTTAGGACTATGAACTCAGCCATAAATCTGGAGTAATTTCAGTAAAATTATTTTATATTTTCAGCTTAAATTGTTTCTCTGGACTTTCCGATATATTAAAAGCAAAGATGTTTGGTTTTTTCCAGATCTGTAGTTGTGAAAATTTGGGAAGTTGAGACTGATAGCAAATAGAGAACAGAAAATGATTTTTCATTTTTAAAGTAGTACATTTTATTATAACTGATGTTCAAATTACTCATCAAATAGTATTTCATTTCCTTTGCTGAATTTTCTCCTGAATTTTTAGTTTAGCCAATTAAGCACCAAGTGACATTTCATGGCAGAGGACAGAAACCTTCACAGAATAAAAGCAACCCATCCCAGCTGCCTGAGAGTGAAATCTACTCTACAGCATATGGGCCTATCCTGTAGCAGTTACAGTCTTCTCACATCTATGGCTGTGGAGACAGTGACAAATACCGAAGGAAGCAGAATTTGCCAGTTCAGTACCTTCAGAAAGTTGTGTGAGACACTTGGAAGAGCAGCAGAGTCAAAGACAGGAAAATACCTAGCAGATGGCTGCGGCTGGCAGTGTGCTGAAATTGCCCAACTCTGTCACATACTGCACCTCCGTATCATACTGCACTGGAGCAGGAGCTTGATTTCCTTTGACAGTCAAGTTACAGGGTTTCATTCCTGTCCTCTGTGAAACAGGCTTTTGAATTTTTATCCCACTTTGCAGCGTGGCTCTGATTTTCAGCTGAGATAATTGCCCACAGTGCTGGCATTGTTGCACAGTGGGAGATACAAGATCCATATGTTTTTATCATGCATGAAACACTCCATATCAGTGTCATGAGTGCTGCAACCTGGAAAACTGAATCTGTGCAATTCCTATGTGGCTGTTATAGGCTTGTTTCATCCACCAGAAAGAAATGTGATCCCAGGTACCACAGATATACCTATGACTCTCTGAGCAGTAATGAAAGCTCCTGTTGAATGCCACTGGGTATCTCTGTTCTGAAAAGTCCTAAGAAAGGAACACAAGGTTGGTGTCTCCTCCTATGACATTTCCATGCATCTCACATCTTCAGAGAATGTTTTCCAATAACCTTATAGAAGCCATCACACCAGGATGTTTTCTTAGCATAAAGGAGAAAAGAAATAGACTCCCTGGTGTCCTTTCTTCTTCTTTCATTGTACTTTGTGGACAGGTCAGGATCCTTCTGTGGTTTTTGAAATGCCAGCTGCTGGGCCTTTAATCAAGCACCTTGATCTTTACAAAATAAAAATCATAAAAGCAGTTCTTGGACATCTCTTCTGCCTCTTCAAATGGAGTCTTTATGTCTATGAATGCTCTTTCAAGGCTTTTTTGCATTCAGACAGAAGGAAGGTCCCCTGGGCAGGCTATAGATGCACAGTGAAACCTGGGGCATGTTTGTGTGATATCTGGTCACCAGTGTTAGCGCTGTGTCAACTCATTTCAAAAATGAAAGTAAGAGAAAAATAACAGTCCAGGTCCAAAACATAGCTATAATCATTCTTTATATGGCACCTTATGTCACTACTTGTCCCTTTTATGTGTAAATTGGCAGCATTACTGTAGGATTCTATGATGACACCAAGGAATTCCCTAAAGCCACTGGTATTCCCTTAGAATAAAATTACCGGGAGAGTGAAGGAGGCTTGCAGTGTGCTTTGGAAAAAGGGAAAGCACAGCTTTGTTTTTATTTGAGCTGGTATAATGATGAACCCCAGCTCAGAAAACACCCCCACCCTTGTTTAGACAAAAACAGGGAAGACCCAGCTTGTGTAGGATTTGCACCTGTTCAGCTGTAGAGACAGAGGGTTGGGTGGCACTCAGCCCACCTAAGAAAGATCAAGAGCAAGAGTCCTTGCTCTCCATTTCGTAGTGTGTTCCTGAAATGTCACAGGAACATGGATTCTCCTGGGGACACCAGTATTCCCTCCAAGAACAAAGGCATCAGAGGCACGTGGCTGACCTTGGCAGGATAACAGGGTGTACTTCTTTCCTTGTTTGTCTTATGTAGACTCTTTCCAAAAGCTTGGATCTAGTGCTGAGATCCAATGTCCTTAGGGTATGTTCTTACTGGAAGGGGAAGTTTATGTGTATTTTGGGAAAATATGTTTTGATTTAGTTTGTTTGTTGTCCCTCCTTCAGGGTCTATTTTTTCCAAGTGTTAGCAAAATGAAATGCTGGGTTTCAAAGGCTCCTACAACTGTACCAAACACAATCCAGATGCCAGAGAGAAGAAAACATCCACTGTATGAAGCAGCCAGCTTTGTTTCACCCAGCCACACCTACCTAAGCAGCCTTCCCCATAGCTCACTTTGTCCTCTGCAGCAGATTATTAAAATGCCTGGGGAAATGATCCGCTGATAAGCTAATAACACTTCTTCCTTCCCAAATATGCTTGCTAACGCAGAAAGCCACTTTGACCATTGTATTCAGGTTGCTCCTGGCATTAGAAAAAGGAGGGAATGGGAACCTTTAAGCAGAAAGTGGCAGAGCAGAGCAGTGCTTACCCCAAGCAGAAAGCACCCATAACAAGTGAAGAAAATGCTGTGGACCATTACCCTGGGAGATGCCTGGCACACTTCTGAGGACCCTGCCCCAATGTTCCTCTGCACAGTGATTAAAGACAGGGAGTTAATGGCTTTGACCACCATTAAACACAACCACAAGCAGTAAATGACAAGCAGAATGCTTGAGAAGGAGGGAGAACAAGCCGCATTCTGTGCCAGGATGCTCAGCAACTAATGGTGTGCTCTTCATCCAAAGACATCCCGGGGTTGTTATATTTTGTTCCAAACTCTTGAAAGCCTGGAGTCCAGATACCATGCACCTTGATCATTTTACAGAGATGGATGAAAAGCACAGTTCACTGTGTACAGCTTTTCCCACCTGGCTCTGCAGCTCTCTGCCTCCAGCTGCACGCCCAACAACACTAACTCTTCAAGCACAGTAAAGCACGGTGCTGCAGCTGTGTCCAGCAACATAGAAAAGCTCTTCCACTAACTTTTCTTGTCAATCTCAGCAGTTACACTGCTATTACTACCCTTCCCGGGAGTGCAAAGCTCCCACTCAACCTACAAGGGCCACCTGCTTTCCCCTCAGCAAGCTGCCCACCTTCTGTCATGCATCTTCCTTATAGATTTGGTATAGACAAGGTTTGGCCTCCCTTGCCCACCCAGGTTCATTTGCATTGTTAAGACATTGAGCTCTATTTCAGAAGGATCTTCCCTACAGATGGATCCAAAGCATTTTGCAAAGTGTTAATTAAGCAAGCCAAGCTCAGCAGGGAAAGCTCTCCTTAACACTGAACAACAAATCCATTTTGAATGTTAGGAAGCAGATGTTTTACTATTGGTCCAGTAAGAGAAATGAGAGCTATTGGTAAGGGAAATGAGAGTGTGGAGGAAATATATGAGTGCATCACAGGTACCGAGTCAGATAATCTCCAATTTCATCTAAACAAGAAGCACTTTAAAAGGGAGACTCATTCTTTCCTTCCACTGCTCCCAGGGAGGGGTTGCTCCAGACCCTCACTGAGCTCCTGGAGATGAATGTCCAGGTTCATGCCTCCATGTTCTGAGACACAGCAGTCAATGGGCAATAAGTTAAAATAAGTTACTAAAAGGTTTTCCTTGGGTTTCAATTTTTCAGATTCCTTATGATCTGTTTTTCCCCTATAGGTTAAATCCTGGTTCTTAAAGGTCCGTAGACTTTGAGGGGGTGATGGAAGCCAAAACCCCTAAAGATTTTTGAGACCACAGTGCTGAAAGAAGAAAAGTATCAGTATAAGAAAAAAACCACAACTCTACAGATATAAAATACTTTAACTCCATTTACTTTAGTCATGGTATGTGAGTTATATAAGTGCAGGATACATCCTCAGGTATTATTCTAATTCTTTGACTTTGCTAGTGATGAATAAAGCCCTTGCTTATCAAGCACTGTGCTCTTACCTAACATGATCACACAAAGTCTGTCTGCATGCACGGCCACATTCAGGAAAGCCATGGGAACCACCACATGGGAAATCTGGAGGGAAGCATAGGCCAAAATGTCCATCTACCTCTTGCATGGCCATGTCTCCCATTGCTCCTCATGGCACCGACACACAAGAAGTGCTGGTCAGGAATACTGTATTGAGGTCCCTCCTACAATATCAAATGCCAGGAGGGCAGCAAGAATGCTGTAAGGCATAGTACAGAGATTAGCTACCCTTTAACACCGAGGACACCCTCACCCAAACTGTTCCTGCTGAAAAAACTTAGTGTGGAGGTAGGTCAAGAAGAATGATGGAATTTAGCTGTCCACTAGAGGCCAACTATGGAGATAAGCACAGAATTTTTAGCTGTGCCATGAGGTCAAGAACAAGTGGAGGTTGTTGCAATTTCCCTGTCTAGGAAGAATTACAATGCTGTCAGCGTTGAACGGAAACAAGGCTCCTTTCATGCCAGGATGGGGCTTTACCAGTCATACTTTTATCTGATTGTGTTACACTTTACATTTTCCAGGCACACTAAAAAGCTGTGACTAAATTGGGTAACTTCAGTGTGGAAATTTCCATTTTAAATGAGCATCCTTCCAAAAAAAAAACCCTAAATTTGGATAATAGACAGCTGCCCAAGGCTATCTTATTTGCATAATGAGTGCTCCCCATCAAACAGAAAAATTAAAGCCCTTTGAGTTCAGATTTAACATTAGCTACATTCTTGAAAACTGCCCCAGGGTGCAGAAATACGCATAAGTGTTTCTACTCTGGTGCCAGAAGTGATTGTACCTTCAGGAAATGCTTTTTAAACCAGTTTCTGACTCTCACTTAAACTACTTAAATACCTTCTTGTAGTTCCCATGCTGAGTTTTGTTACAGATTCCATCATAAATGCTGAATCTCGAACACCTCTCAAACTACATCCTTTAAAAAGTGTAAGGAGACACACAGGGATAAGGGATGCTCATTTCCAATAGGATCTGCCACAAACAATAGACCCCCCATATATTTGATGGCTTTCTAAAGTCCTCTCATTCATATAATAAAGGCATTTATCTGCAAAGCTGTTTGATGCCTAGGAGGTTTGAAGAATGGTCAGAAGTCTTGTTTGGGAAGCTTTCTTAAGTTTCTAATTTTTCCACTGTTAAAATTTGTATAAATGCAAGGTAAGAAAATTGTTCTTCATGTTTCATTATTGAGAATGCAGCCACCACTGAGAAGACACAATAAGACTTTCTTTCTCCTCAGGCAACAGCCCACAAGACAAATTTAAGTCTGTTATTTCTACAGAGTTCCCATTCATATGGAATATTTTCACACAGTCTCATAAACAGCACATTTTAGAACAAGACACTACAAAATAGGATAAAATAATTTGACTCCTATCTTATTTCCCTGCAGTATTGAATTTGGTTTTAAAGCAAAAAACTCACCATGAACACAGAAAAAGACATAGCATAGTGTTTTTACAAGGACTAAAAAGAAAACAGATAAAAACTAGTGGTTTCAAATTTTCTAAATTCCGTGTATGAATTTCTAAATTCAAAGTATATCACGTATGAAGAGAAAGAGAGAATGTTGTTCTGTGAAACCTGTTGATTAAAAGCACATAGTCCTCTTCTTACTTTGCATCTCTATCTGAAATGGGCACAGAAGTCTCAGCACATGGTGATCACTTCCACCTTTTGCACTGTCAGTTACAAGAAAATCCAAGCAGAAAGAGGACTTCAGTTAGAATAGAAGTATACTCCTCATCTTGCTACAAAACATCTGTTGAAGCAGGAAACAACATCTTTTCCTTAGTAAAAAGGAGGAGTTGCTTTTTACAACATACAAATATGGATCAAATTTTGTTCTCTTATCTAGTGGTTCTCCATTGTCTTATCGGTAAAATATATAACAGTTATTTAACAGTAAGCATGACTTTGGATAAGAACAATCAGCAAACGGAACTGGTTGGCTCTCTTTCCCTTGGTGTCTTCTGGTTAAGACAGGAATAGAACTAGAAGCTCTGCTTTGATGAAGACATGATCTGCTGGACTCCAAACAGGACTAATCAGAAGAAATTCTGTGCTTGATGTTATAAAGATCTAAAAGGTACATTTTGATCTTAAAATCTCACTTGACACTCATCACATTACCTTGCAACTTGAACTCATGCTCAAGCTCAATCCCTAGACCTTTGATTCACACGATGACTTTAATCTGAAACATGCCAAGTATCTCATCTGAAGCTCACTGAGATGAAAGGTATCACCTTGAACTGAATTCACCCCCTAACAGAAGACAATACAGAGCATTCAGGTATCACGTTGAAAGATTATAGCTTAAGAAACTTGGCAGGTGAGAAAAAGCCTGCAAAAAATCTCTGTACCTGCACTTTATGATCAGCTCTGCTAAATAAACAGATCAACTTTAAATAGACTGTATTGCTAATTGCTATTCCTTATCCCCCATATTAGACATTTCTATCAGTTGACTGAGGAGCAGACTTACCGTCCTGTGGACTAGCTGGCCAGTCACACTGTGTGAGAAAAAAACAGAGAAGTGGGACAGTTTAAGATCTAGTCACTATTTCATGTTTATTTCTAGAATATGATTATATAATTACGTGCAGTGAATAGACATGGAAAACAATCACAGCCTGAGCATGGAGAATTTCTGTACAGACAAAATGATTTCATTTACAAAGTATTTTATTACTGACACCTAAGGTAGTCTGTCAAAGCAGCACTGTGAGTGGCTAACTAGCAAAAGCAGAACAAATGCTGGCACTCAAGAAAAACAACAGGGAAAACAAGCACAGATTTTACCAATCTGCACATGGCTCACGCCTGTCAGTGTGAGGTGTTTCTGAGGTGGCACATTTTACCTGCTTTAAAGCAGAGTCTGTTCCACTAAGATAGCTCTCAATTTTGAAAGAGCAGATCACTGGCACACACTAATTGCCCAGACTTGCTTCCTTGACCAAGCCTAAGATTTTGAATTTTGAGCACTCAGTCATATTTTTGAAGTTTTCTTCTGCTTTCTATGATCACAGAAATTTATATCCCAAACATGATAAGTGTCCCATGCCAAGAAGTAAAAGAAACAAACAAACAACAGACAGAATGAGAAGGAGAGGAAAGAAAGAAAGTGTATTATTCCCAGCACAACTGTTGGACCAGCTCACTGTCAGGTGCTTGCATGAAGTAAAACCCAAAAAATACCAGAGTATTTTGTGGGGCACTGCATTCATTTAGTGTAGGGCTGGGGCAAAGAGAGAAAGGATGTTCTCAGTATTTGCCAGTACGAATGTCCTTTTGTAGACATTCTTCATAGTGTCTCTCTTATCCTTACCCACACACTCCTGCACTAGCCCACCTCCATCCCTCAGTGGTGGTGGATACAGCAGCCAGCACAGACCACATTTGCCAGACTCACCTTTGCTGAGCACTGGTCAAAAGCCCAGTAGCTCCTTCACTGGTGCAGTCTCATGTGCAAGGAAGAGGGTATAAGAATTTGAATATCAAATCACTCAAAAAGCAAAAACTAGTATTTTTCATGCACTTTGAGCCCTGCCCAAATGTTAATTTCTATCACATATATTCGCATCTCTTGGCAAGACAAACATGTGGGTCTTGACTGTATCAGTCAGGCCATGTTGATAGGCACATAATGCAGAAAAATACTTCTGCTGCACATCAGGCAAAGAGACTTCTGGGTTGCTGAGGCTGTTACATGCCAAGCACTGGGTATTGCAGCAAATTAGGATCTTTCTCAACAGAGGCCATTGTTTTGAGGATGTTGTGAAAAGTCCAGTTTTAAAATTCACTGAAGCTACAGGATTTCAAAATGGCTAGTTACACAGGGAATTCATCTAGTGACTGAGCTTCTGTCCACAAATGCATTTCTGATCATTGTCATACTTCTTTTCATTGTTCCTGGCTGGAGCCGTGTACTCTTGAGTAGCTATTTAGTGCTCACAGTACATATGCAGAGAATAAGAATTCACAATTGCTCATTCCCAGTGCCTAAAATTACCTCACTTTTTCTATCAGGGGGTGGAACCTACATAGCCTCAAAGATGACAATATGTTTCTAATTTATGCTTCTGAGGTTCAGCCAGGTAGAAAACTCAGGAGACAGGACACAAGGATGTGCATCTCAAAACCCACCACTTTGCCACATCAATCAGCTATGTGAGATTTAGTGGCAGTCCCTAACATGGGCTTTGATCACAGACCTGTGCAGCAGTGGTGATGGCTCCAGGTGAGAAGAGCAGCTGAACTAAGCCCCACAGGGATGGCTTCATCTTCTCCTATAGGCAGACCACCTGAATGGCAGAAAAGAGGCCATGTGTGGTGGTCCAGGTTAGGGCAGTGACAGAGAAATTTGTTGTTTGCACAGGACAGCTTTGAGGTATGAAAGACATTTCAACACAGACAGCTATGAACTTAAAGAAGATGGTCAGCCCCATGCTGGCATTCTTTTCAGCTCAACTGCAGGATATTTTTCAAAGTCTATCCCTTTCAAATGACTCCTTCAGGACCACGTTTCCTTCAGTAAGGTAAAGCTGCTCCCTTCTACTGTCTCGTTCATAGGGTAGTTCACAATAATGTTATTCCCTGGACAGCTGCTGGATCACATTCCTCCCCCATGTTTTTGTGCTAGAGATGCTCCCAGCAGCCTCTTTGGACAGCTCGATCCACTGCTTAGACCCCATCAACATTGCAGGGATTGCTCTAATGAGATTATCCTCCTCACTCAGAAAGGCAATTCAGTGAAACCAGCCAGCTCTCATAGTAGTCAATAGTCTTCAAAAGGTGCTGCAGACACTTGGCTGCTCATCAGCCACATGGGCTCTGTAAGACCTTGTCTGACATGCTCTCCTAGTGCAGTCCTCTCAGTGCGGTACATTTCTACCTAAAGACAAATGATTCCCCACACTTCTGGCTCAAAGTCCTTTCCAAAGGGAAGGAGAAACTTTGTTTTAAAGCTGGAAAAAACAGAACAGGCTGAGGTGAACATACACTCGGTTTTGCCACTGTTCCTGGTGTCTTGGGGACTTTAAATCTCTGGGCCTTTCATTTTTGACATGGCATGCTGTGACAGTCTGAAAATGTGGCAAATGCCCTGAGCAGTTGGAGAGGCCCCTGAAGATTGGTACTAGACGTGGCTATGCAATATGTGCATCCAGGCAACATGACTTTGCTTTCTATAATACCAGCCCAGTCTGAAGGGGTAGTGGGCATTTTCAGAGCCAATCAGTTTTTATTCATCTTGAGATGGTTTTCAAAGGGACAGGAGCCGAGCTTTCTTAGAAGAATAGTCAGAGGTTGGCATACACTGTATGTATACTCAGCCAGATAAATCACTTCTGGGGGAAGAGGTTCATAAAAATTCCAGACATGGCTAATAGTTCCACGGTGAGTCTCTGGACAAATCCTGGGACTGGAAACAAAATGAAATCATTACATAAAATTATTTGTACTACTATAGTGCTTGAGAGCCCCAGCTGAAATGAGACCTTACTTTCTAGCGGGTGCTGTGCAGAGCCAGCCAGAGGCGGTTCCTCCCTGAAGTATTTGTCATCTCAACAGAAAGGAGGAGGGCAGGGGGGTATTTGCTCCTTTCCCACAGACATGCGGCTGAAGCAGGTCCAGGGCCAGCTGAGACCAGTGTGTGTGACAGAAGAGAGCAGAGGTTTTGCGACACCACATAAACCAGGTAGTTTGCTGAACCTTATTTTTATAGTTGTTTTTATTAAATACATTATCAGGGCCTCCTCAAACAGTGTAAACAAGATTATTTCCTCAAGCAACGCACCACGAGGCATATTACACCCCCTACCAAACTTATTGCATTAAGTGAAGCATGCATATTATCTTTACTTATGGTTTTAAAGGCTCATGAATGCTCTCATAATTGTTTTCTTAACACAGATCAATAAGTACAGTTAAAATAGGCCATGTCTGCCTCAGGGAAGAGACATTTAGAGTAGCTGGGTAACAGCTTTTTCAAATCTTTCTGCCCACCAAGCAAAGGCAACTAACTTTAAACTCTCACCTTCTCAGGAAAAGATCTTACTTGCAACACAGTCTTTGAATTGGTTTTGAAACAGAAGGTGGCAAGAGCTTCCGCTTGGAATTAAGGAATCAAGTAAACTGGGCAGGGTTTTAAAAAAATGTTCTAAATCTTAAAGCATTTTAAATTAATCCACATTTAAAAGCACACACCCCCATCGGTGTTAGCAGGTCACTTGGATGCAATCAGAGGTCTGCTAGATACTCCACAAAAGCCATGCAGGTAAAGGTTGTGTCCACTTTGCCGGTAGACAATGTGAAACACAAAATATACCAAAACCCAATAAAATAAATGAAAAAAATCCTCACTTTTTGCTATGTTGAACAAATTTTGAGAATGTTTGTTATTTGCCCTCAGATGAAATATGCCTCCTATTTATGCAGCAAACTAGCATATTTCCGACGACATAAATAAAAATATCAGGGTAAAACACTGACAAGTTTATTAGCTTAGTTATTAAGAGCTCTTTACACAGCAACCTAAAGCATACACAGAGCAATTTGTAATCAGCACTTTTTAAGCTCTGAATAATCCATTCCTTAAGCAAGCTTTCCTGCTTCCTTGAAAACATCTTTCATGTGTAAAAAAAAAAAAAAAGCCAAATTCATTAAAGTAACTTCTTAGCTATGCCTTTCTCTCTCCCCCTCATTCCATCATATCTTTCCTTCTCAGCTGAGTTAATTAACTTGTAATTGGAGCTACAGAGCCTCCTGCCATGGCAGGGCTCAGCCCTGGGAGAATCTCTTGTGTGGACAGGATACCACTGGTTAACGGACCAGCATAACCCAGGGATGTGACCACCAGTAGAGCTGTTAGCAGGAGCCTGAAACTCTTGCTCTGCTTTTCCTGGTTGCACCATCTCCTCAGAGATCTCCTTCCTCCACAGGCATCTCCTCTTCCACTCAGACTGCATCCTCCCATTGCTCTATTTCTCTCTGATACACAAACTCCTATCTTCTCCCATTTCCTTCAGCTCTGCCAGTCACTGCAGTACTTGAGTACCTTCTCTCTCTTCACTAGTCAGTTTTTCCTGTCATCTTACTTTTCTCGTTTCTCCTTTTCCCTGTTGGTTTTCTCTCTTTTCAACATACCCTATCTTGAAATAATATTTCTGCTGCTAACTGGCACTTGTGAGATGTGCTGGGGTTATTCAAGCCTTGTATGCACATTACCCAGTTTAGGCTAATATATTCTTTTAATCATGTTGCTGACTTGCTGCAATACATCATCTTAAACCAAACTACCAATATTCAGTGCACCTAAAGATATCTCATAGAAAGTAAATGAACCTACAGTTTCTTGCAATGACCATGCAAGTGAGACACCTTCTGGCAAGGGTAACATGAAACAGAGGTAGCTTGCAAAAAAACCCTTTTTTTTAAGTAATCCATGAAAATATTCCCAAGACAGACATGAGTAAGATCACAGAAGCAAAATTCATTTCAAACATAAATCCTGAAAATCTGTGCCATTTTTACAGACTTACCTTACCTCTGAGAATCATAGTATAGGCGCTTCAGCTTCTTCCCCAGCCTTCCATTTAAATGACACTTCTCTCTTTCTCTGGACTGGAAGGCTTTAGGGATCATCTTGCAGCAGTTCCTTAAATTTTCCTCATATTCAAAAGGTGAAGAATATGTAAATGCTTGTAACACCCAGGCTAAGGATCTGTCTCCTGCCAAAAAGCATGACCAGAGCTTTACCAGGGAATGTTCTGGGCAGTACCTTGTTTTGGCACAACAGTGCAATACCAAAAAGTCACACTTTAATGCACAACTATTTTGAAACCTATATACTTCCCAGTCTTTTATGAACACACATTCTGAGGTTGGGGAAGAAAGAAACCCAGGAATTTTGTTCTGAAATAGTGAAGCATTTCTCAAATCTGCAGTGAATAAAAATATTTTAATGAACTAACATACTTAAATTTTGAAGGGAAGATCTTTAAAAAAAATAATACCAATCCAAATATTTCAGTAAGGTGGTAATGCAACAGCTCAGGTTAAAAGTGGCATCAATGTAAGCTAAAGAGACAGCTAAAACACATCCTCATTCTTACATTTCTATTACCAACACTTAGATCAAATAGAATCATGCTGGCAGCAATGTAGAGAAAAAGAAGTTGTTATAAAAAATCTAATCCTAAGCAACCAAAATACAGGGTACATTATTCAAATAGATGCAGACACATACATAGCATCATCATCAGAATGATTTTATTTCCTTTGACAACATCTTGAATTATTAGGAAAAGCTAGTTCAGTGGACAGGAAATTCCAAAACACACATCACCTTCCTAACCTCTGACAAACTCCTCCTAACCTCATGAATATATTACAGTCTATTCAACAGATCATAAATAGGAAAAGAACAGATTCTGACATACAGCTCTGTTTGCTGTTTATGGATGTGATTGAAAATGAGACCTCCCTTGGTCGGTATTTGGATGATTGAGTTATACGATCCTTGTTTATATTCTCAGAGTCTTGGAGACCATTGGATCTGAATGAAGAAAGTAATTTTCTCTCTGTTCAGATTCATTGTAATTTAGCACAGACAGAGGGAAGGACAACATTTACCTTTTTCTGCAGCATAGGACATATTTTCATAAGCATTTTCTACTCTTTTTTCCTCCCACAGCAAGTTTAAAGTGTTCTTAGCTTTGATGGCATCTTTTTTCCTTGCTGGTGGTATCTGCTCGAGACTAATGCCTAGATAACAGAAGACCTTACACAAAACCATCAGTGAGCAAATTAAAACTATCTAATAGTCCTTTCTAGCTTTACACTTTTTGAAACCATTAAGAAGAAAGACAAGTGTACCTGTGCCATTGTAAGAAAAAAAAATCCCATAATATTTAATCTGCTTTTGGTTTCTGAGAACCTGTCCAATGATGTATGACTGCCAGTGGAAGACAGTATTGTCTCTTTGGTACTTCAGCAGCCTCCACTGCACAAACCCCATGTGCCTTCTCTTAAAGGCAGGTTGCAGTGAAGGGCATTATTTGTAGCCTTAAACTTAGGCAGAGACTTAGGTGTTTTGCAGGAGTTGGATGAAAGCATACACCACTACAGAGGGAGTGAACATAACCCAAATTTCATAAAAGAAAAAGGTGGCTGGTACAACCTTGTCTCCTACCTTCTTCTCCACTAAACATTTTTCCTTTTGTAGCAATGATCACAGAGCTCAAAATAAAAAATATGGGGTGGAACAGCCCATTATGGCTGTAATATTGTCTGAAGTAAGGATGCCTGGACTTCTAGCCTTAAGAGATTTGAAAGTTCAGCCAAAGAGTGTTTTTTCCCCTTAAATTTCAAAAAGAAGTAGCTATTTTCCACAGGAAATAAATATATGAATGGGATTTTTGTAAGAAAAACAATTTTTTATAGATTTTCTTTTGGCTGAAACAATAAGTTCTTGGGGCTCGGGTTTCTGCCAGAAGCCATAATATTGTTTGCAAAACCAACCAATTAATAACAGGTAACACCATAGGAACAGCTCCAGAGTAAATCCCTTCTCCCAGTATATGACTCTTTAGAAGTTGTGCAGAATATATCTCCTCCTCCCACGGACAAAGGGGACTTGGATAGTTTCATTCCTCCCATTCTTGCCTTCTAGAAACACCCACAAGCTGAAAACACCTCGGGGGGCTGGGAGGGGGGGGGATGATCCCCAAGCCACTCATTTTTTACCTTCCCTTGGTCTTTTGAAAGGAAAAGACTGCTCATCAGACTGGTCTGCAGCCCAGCAGACAACACAAGAGGGCTCTGTGGCTGCATACCACATGCCACTCCACTCAGTGATGGATTTTTTCCTTACCTAGTCCTTCTGAACCAGCCACCACTGCTGACCACCATCGGTGGCACTCCCTCTCCTTGGGGCCCAGCATGAAAACGAAATCTCCCTTTCCCTGCCTACACCTGCCCCCACCCCCTCACTCAGCTTGTCTGGGGGACTGGGATGCCTCTCTGCAGCATTAGCTGGGGAAATGACCTGGCACAGGGCAGCAAAGCAGACAGAAGACCTGCCCTGGGGGGTGACACGCTTTACAGACATACCATTTTGGAAGTGCTTGCCCTCTATTTTATTTCACATTTATGTCTTTCTAAAGAATGACAGAGCAGGCAAAGCTCTGGTTTTCATTTTAGCTCTTTCTCTTCTGATCATTAAAACTTAAGCTACACACAGAGCTGGCCATGGAGCTGGTGTCTTCAGTGCATGACCAGAAACAGTTCCCAACTAGGGATTGATTCCCATCACCATCTCCCACCCTGGGACCTGCAGGTGTTCCCTGCAGGGACCTCCCAGATGCTCTTTGCTGCAGGAGCCATAGCCTGAGCTAGGAGGTGGTTCATCTTCACCCTTTTGCTACCACGGCTCAGCTAGTTTTTCTCAGGAGACCTTTCCAGAAAATTCCCGTCTCACAAATCTGTGGGACCTGTTCCAGGTGAGAATGATCTCCCCTTCTCACTGACAAGCTGTGACACTTACTGAGGGCCCTACTCAGCCACAGAAGTGTCAGGTAGCTTCTGGCCCCATCACAACTTTGGCATTGATGGGTTTCTCCCTATTCCTGCAAAAGTTGTCACAGACATGCAATAACCTTGTTTTAAATGCCCTCATCAGAAAACTCCCCCATACCACTCAGCCATGGCCTTTGCCTTGCTTACTTGGCAAGGCCTTTGCCAACCACAAGATGATCAGGATTCATCTATGGCACTTTTTTCCAGACTTTCTCCTTTGCTCTTTTGAAACTGACTCTGAAGAATATACCACCCTACCGAAAAAAAAAAAAAAAACCAGGTAGAAGCCAAAATTCCCTGAAAGATCTCCTGGGAGTATGGGAAGTGCTGTTACATGTCAATGACAGGATAACTTGAGTACATGCAGTACCACCTCAATTGAGACCATGCACATGCATCCATCCATGCATGCAGGAGCCTGCAATGAAGAGCTTTACAGCATTAAGGTGCATTTGCTCAAAGGACAGATAGGCTGTAACTGCATTTCAGAACAGGGCACTAATCCTTACACAGGGCTCCCCTGAGTGTGTGGCTATGGCCTGGCTGTCAAAACTCCTTCATCTCCACCTGGTCTCATTTGTATACAACATTTCCAAAGGAAGACCTAAATACCCCTTCTGCAACAGGTTCGCCAAGGACAACAGTTATCAAGTAAAAATACTTGATGATTATCACCCTTCTCTTCCGGACAAAAGTGGATGTAGTTCATATAAACATCTCCAGCTGGATGTTCATAACCAGGTTCCTAAAAGGCAGAGTTGGAGTAGGGCAGGGAATCAGAGCAGGCCTAAGCCCTGCCTTCCTAATGCCCCATCCTACCCATGCATAAACCATTTTCCTGGCTTGCTTCTATGAATACACTTGAATCTCTGCACTGCAGGTTTTTCAAGAATCATGGAATCACTTAGGTTGGAAAAGACCTCTAGGATCATCTAGTCCAACCTTTGTCCAGCATCTCCCTAACCTCTAGACCATGTCTCGAAGCACCACATCTACCAGTTTTTTGAATCACTGGAGCCTGCTGCAGTGCTAGCAGTTTTGCAATCCATTACATCCCCTAACAGTGTCCAGCAGATCCCAAAGGGTTGGGCCAAGGGCTACATTTTCCTCCTGCCACAGGGTGACAAGTGCAGAGACAAACACAGCCGGGGGAGCAAAGGTCTGGCCCATTTGCAGACACATATTCCCCATTGGCCAAGTCTCCAGGTGGCAGATCAGAGAAGCCAGCTGCTCTGGTGTAAATTAGACCTGTTTTCTCCCTCTCGCACACAAATACAAGCCACACATTGAAGAAGTCATGCTGGAAGCTGCTATTTATGAAGAGCAGTTTAACACAGATGACTTACAGATGACAAATTAAAACTAAGGCTCAGGCTGAGATCCCAGATAAGAAAAGCAAGGGTACAGTCGGTGATTTCTAGACACATATCTCAATGCACAATGATGAGAAAAATGTGGAGGCCAGCTGAGGTCTCCCAGGAACAAAGGCAGTATCAAAGTGCCTGCCTTCATGGCTGGAAACATTCTGCTGTGGAGGGAGCAAAGAGAGACATGGGACTGTGATAGGACTCTAGGAAAGACAAGGAGGGGGTGGTCCTGCTGTGGTGACCTGCCACCAAAAAGCCAAACATTTTGGCAGTGCCTAAACTCCAGCCTAGCCAAGATCCTCACAAATATTTCTGGACTGTAGGCACACAAAGAGCATTCTTAAACCTGAGGGAAATAGCCTGGGAAAGGGTGGAGATTTGTTCAAAGCCAGAGTGGCAAAGCAAAGTGAGATGGTCCTCATGAACCAAGTCACTGCTCTGTGCTCATGAGCTGCTTGGTACCCAGTCCCTGCCACTCTCAGACCCAGCAGGCTTCCTCGGGCAAGGAGGGGTTTGGAGAGCAAAAGCCTGGAAGAAGCAGAAGTTCCTTGAACATGTTTGGAGAAGAGAGATGAAGTTCCCTTTCCAGAGTGACAGCACATGGAATATCCCTGTCCCAACCAGATCAGAGACCCCCACAACCTGCCTTCCATATAGGCATGGCCTCCTCTTCTGTCAACCCCTCTGGCTCACACTGCTCCCTGTCCGTGACCAAGCTCTGCCTGCAAGAGACAATTCCATTTCAGTGCAACAGATTCAAACTCTAATTGAGTTTGCCCATTTAAATCAAGGCAGGAACAGCTCTGCCAGCCTGCAGTCATGAGAGCTATTTTTGATGAGAATTGTCAAACTAGCCAGGAAGTCAAATATGGTATTTTTAAACCATTTTAAAGTGTATCTGTGCACACATACACACACGTGTGTGTTTCCTTCTGCAAGGAAGAAACAATTGCTCCCTGTGCATGAGAGGAGTTCAGGTTGCTTTAATCGTGCGGCTGCTGAGACGGCTTCTTAGTGGCAGTTGAAAGAGAAAGCTAAAAATCTTCAATTTACGCGTGTATTCCTGCTTTACGTGACTCATGCAATGGAAAAAAACATATTGCTGTTTCTCTTCTTTTAGTCCCTTCTCACCCCAGACACCACCTCTCTTGATACGCCTCCAAGGGTTCTAGCATGGTGGTGTTCACTCCTTTATGCTTCTTAATTCAAGTGCACAGTCTAGAGGTTGTTTGGAATATAGTTTATTCCACTTTCAGTATAGCACAAGGAAAGACTGTTTTATGATGGAGACATCAGATTAAGACTTGCATCCAGCTTTCATATTCAGTACTGATTCAAACTTCTGGTGTAACTCAGTTATTCACCTTCTCTTACGCAAAAGTGCAATAAAAGTGTTTTTCATCCTATTCTCTCTCCAGGCAAAGTCCAAGGTGGTTTCTCTTCAGCAGGATTTAGTACAATGAGCTTCCATTACACTTCTATCACAAATTATGTTGTAAACCTGTATTTTCTATAATTTCCCTCTAAGTACTGTATGCTTTTACAGAGCTAAGTGAACTCCTTGGTAGATACTTTGGTCTCTATTTTAATAGGCCTTTGCAGTTAAACCAGTGTCAGGAATAAAAGTTGATACACACATACTGAGGTAGTTTCAACTGCATTGATTTTTTAGTAAGGAAATAGTCATGAGAGTAATTTGCTGGTTTTACCATCTTACAGGTAGAATGACTGGCATGTTTTGAAGGTTCAAATACTTTAATTAAGATGTTTTTCCTAGGATAAAAATGCTTATTAAAAAACCCTACATTTTGGTGGAGAACAATTAACATGTACCATCGTAATTTTGTGTTATAAACACATATTCTCAGCTTCAGTGAAGTCTTGCTCTGAATATCTTTCAAAGTAGTATCCAGGATTCATCAGTTCCCAGTGGCCTTGATGATATTTGACATTATATAACACAATGTTTTCATCAACATGTCTTGCAAAAATCCTTTGTATACTCCAGTCATAGAATATTAGGGGTTGGAAGGGACCACTGGAGATCATCAAGTCCAACCCCCCCAGTCAGATGGGTGAGGTGCACAGGCACCTCTGGAGATACCCAGCTTCCTGCTCAGAGTAGGATCAGCTGCAGCAGGTTGCCCAGGGCTGGGGCCAGTTGGGTTTTGAACAGCTCTAAGGATGGAGCCTCCATAGCCTCTCTGGATAGCTTGTGTCAGTGTTCAACCAGCCTCACCATAAAAGTGATTTTTCTTATGTTTAAATGAAATCTTCTGTATTTCAGTTTGTGCCCTTTCATGCTCGTCCTGTCAATGGATATCACCAAGAAGAGTCTGGCTTCATCTTCTTTACTCCTCCCACTAGGTGTTTATACACACAGATAACGTCCCCCTGAGCCTTGTCAACTCCAAGCTAAACAACACCAGGTCTCCAGCCTCTCCTCATGCTCTCCTAATCATCTTCATGGCCCTTTGCTGGACTTGATCCAGTATGTCCATTTCATTCTTGTACTGGAGAGCTCAGAACTGGACCCAGCATTCCAGATGTGTCTCATCAGTGCTGAGTAAAGGGGAAGGATCATCTCTCTTGACCTGCTGGAAACACACTTTCTAATACAGGCCAGGGTGTCATTCACCTTATTTGCCTCAAAAGCACATTGTTGCCTCACATTAAACTTCTTGTGAACCAGGAGTAGCATGGCCTTTTCTGAAGAGCTGGTTTCCAGCCAGTCATCCCCCAGGCTGTGCTGGTGCATGTAGTTATTCCTCCTGGGGGGTAGGATATTGCCTTTTCCTTTATTGGACTTCATGAAATAGCTCTTGGCCCATTTGTGCCTCTGAGTGGCAGCACACTCAACTGGTATATCCACTCCTGCCAATTTTGTGTCATCTGCAAACTCGCTGAGGGTACACTTTGTCCCATCACCTAGGTAATTAAGGAAAACATTAAACAGCATAGGGCCCAGCAGCAACCCCTAGAGTAAACTACCAGTGCTGACCTCCAGCTACACTTCATACTGCTGGTCTCAGCTGGGTCCACCCATTCAGCCAGTCTAACCCTATGCCATTTCCATTTATTGGCCCCATACTTCATCAGCTTGTCTCAGGTTCTAATGAAGAACAGTGTTAAATTCACTTCCTAAAATTAAGATAAACAACATCCACTGCTCTCCTCTCATCCTCTAAGCCACTCACTTTATTGTAGAGGCTACCATTCCTCCGTGTAGTGAGGAAGAAGGTCTTCAATCCAAGGTCATGGCACTGAAAGGTGAGTTTTATTTTCCCACTGCTTGGAATTGTTGTTCCTGGGATGAGTCAATTCTGGCAAGAGGAAGGTAGATGTGATTTCTTCATTTCTGTTTTACAGTAGTAGATCTTGTTTACCTTAGATTTCAGATATTTAAATGCATTGTAATATTCTAGGATTAAAATTGTGCTGTGACCTTTAGAAGAGAAAAGGATCCTGAGGCTAAAATATCAGTCGTGGCATTCAAAAACAGCTCATTTCCCTATATAGAGCTTTTTATGTTGCTAACAAGGAGACCAATTTTTGTGCTTTTCTTCATGGAAATAGAAGCTCAGCCTTGGAATCATCTCTCCTTGAGGTAGCCGAGATGTGAAATTGGACCAAGTTTTATGCCAAATGCAGTTGGTAGATTAGTTGAAAAAAGGATTTTCTTTATAACAGAAAGCAAAGAGGACAAAAGTCAATGGAAACATTCTTTTTGGCATCCCTGGGCCTTGGAGCAGCTCTTTGAAGATGGGTTTTCATGAGGAGGGATGTAATGTTGAACTAGGTCCTGAAATTACTTCCCTAGCCTAAACTCTTGTGGTGAACGGAGATTTATGTCCGTTATGATTTTACAGTCACATTAAAGAGGAAGACTCTCCCTGTCACACTTAGCCCTTCAAAGCCACTTCTCCTTACAGATGTGAAAGAGCAGAGAACAGATAAAATTGATATATACTTACTTAGAGATCTGGAAAAGAAATATATATGTTTCTGCATCGCGCCAACATTGCTCAGACATACCTGGGTGTGTCACTTGAGCTGCAGTAAAAGTCCACACTCACAGCTGTGTGTATGTGGCACATACAAGACATAGCATGGCTTGCTGATGTCCTGGGGAGGGCCGGTTCGAGGCTGGAGCACACACTGCATGTGGAGAGGCTGAAAGCACAGAGGATGTTCAGTCTGGGGGTAAAAAGCCTAAGGAATTTGATTACTGTCTTCCACTAACTGAAAGGAGATTATGAAAAACGAGCCAGGCTCCACCTGTAGAATCGAAAGAATGAGGGACAACAATCACAAGGCCATAAAGAAAAAAAATCTTTACTGTGAAAGACATTAACCACTGAAACACAGGACCAGTAAGTCTGTGGACTTTCCAAACCCTGCTCAAAGTCCTGAGAAACCTGCCCTGCCCTTGGAGTTGGCCCTGCTTTGGGCTGGACAACTTCCAGAGGTCCCTTCCAGCCTGAACCATTCCTTGAGTCAGTGACTCACAGGGGAATTAGCATAACTCATATTACCTTGGGCTAAGACTGTGTATCCAAACACAGATTTAGAGATGCACAGGAACATATTAAGCTCAGTAGGAGCCCTTCACAGAATGGTAGGGGTTGGAAGGGACCTCTGGGGATTATCTATTCCAACTCTTCTGCCAAAGCAGGTTCACCTTGGTCAGGTTACACAGGAACACATCCAGGCAGGTTTTTAAAGCCTCCAGAGAAGGAGACTCCACAACTGCTCTGGGCAGCCTGTTCCAGTGTTCTGTCACCCTCAAAAAAAAGATGATTTTCCCTTATGTTTAGGTGAAACTTCCTGTGTTCTCGTTTGTGTGCATTGCCCCTTGCCCTATCACTGGGCATCACTAAAAAGGGAATGGCCCCACCCTCTCAACACACGCCCTTTTCCTGCATCAGAAAAGATACTGAAGACTTTGGGTAAAGATTCTTTCAGCAGGCATTAAAGTTTCAGTAACCTTCTTCAGTTAACTCCAGAGCTGTTATATTCACATATATTAGATACATGAACATTCAGATTCTATAAGCTTTTTCAAACAAGCAGAAAATTGCAAAATTATATGTCTGCTCTTAAATTAGTTTCTCTGATAGCAAAGCTGTGCTTCCTAACTATGCAGGACTTCATAGAAGTGTAGTCTGGATATGCTAGTATATTTTTCTCTTGGGATGTATTTTCAATAGATGTGCATATTGGTTATGGATATACTTTGAGAGGAAATGCTAATTTTTGCAGTAGTTGGTGTTATTACATGAAGCATCAAATGCTAGGCAAGCATTGATTTATTTCTGATAACTGAGTATTAGAAGTATATATATCTGTGATATTGCAAAGATATCTGTTTGAAAAGTCTCTCACTCTTCCTTTGCATCTGCTGCTGCTTTGTCAATAATTTATCTCTAATTAATTATTGAGACACCTTTTTAAAAAAGAAAAAGTAAAATCTTGACAGCACAAAACACAGAATCATGAATCAGTGTTGAACTGCTCAAGCAGAGACTGAGCAGAAAGGAAGAATTCTTAACAGCATACAAATAGATGAGATAATGGAAAAAGGAATATACTGTCTAGGAAGCAGTTTTTACAAATGATATTTTTCAAATGTCCTACAGGATGGAAGTTCCTATTTAATAGCAGCATTTAAAAATTGTCATTCAGGCCTTAATCCTTTCATGTACCACATGTGGGTGGCTGCTGTCCAGATGCTGAGTGAGGCTCGGGAGGAGGTGGGCTTCATGAGAAGTGGGAATTCTTCAGCTGAGCATCACATTGTCTTACAGACTTACAGACCCTCCCTGTACCAATGCCACAGAGATGATACTCAAAGTGCAAAATGGGGAATTAAAAAAAACCTGAACAGGGGAAAAAAAAACAGCTGAAGTGCATTCCTTTCAGCAACAAACTCTGATTTCTAAGGTTTCTGTGTCACTGCTTAGGAAAGGTACAGTCACACATCCCAGGCAATCAATAACCATTTTTTATATTAAAGTATATAAAATTTATACTGATACTAATACATATTTGAAGAACTTACCTACTCTTAGCTGAACTGCAGATAATTGAAATCTACTGTGCTTTCAGCATCTTGCAATGCAAAATAAAATGGATTATCTTAAACAACTTTTTCTGGAAGTGATCTGCACAAATGTATGCAAGAAGTTGCCTCCTCTCGCCTGGGAGATGATAATTTCATTGCTTGCAGCTATCTGACCACAATTTTAAGGAATTCTTTGTGGACTTCAAAAGAAAGCTTGCATTGCATTTTTTTGGCCAAGGCAGTGGATAGAATCTGAACAAGGAAAATCCTCATTAAAATCCTCATTTAGAGGAAAGAGCTGGAAACTCCATCTAATATCCTATATCCTTGGCCCAGTCTAATCAGCATGGCCAGTATTTTAATCTTAGGAAACTGCAGAGATAAGAGTGATGTCACATTGTCAATCCCATAAAAGAGCTACTCACTTTGCAGGATATTAGGATATTTTTTGTCTCCACACACAGACTAAGCACAGTACATCAAGCGATTGGAGTTATTTTAATGGAGTTCAGCAAGCTTTGTTTCAAGCACAGAAAGGTTAAATTTGAGCTACTGCTCTCAACATCAGGAAAAAAACAATAAAAGCAGACCTCAAGGACCTAAGCTCTTTATAACCTTTGAAGCAGGAAATTTTTTACAATACTTCATAGAGTGAGTACTTCTCTATGTTTAGCCTGTATCCAGGGCTAAATTATAGCAGTTGCTCTATCACCCAACGACCTCTCCCCAGCCAAGAAGGGGTATGAGAAAAAGGAGAGGAGACTCACAGGTTGAAATGGAAACAGATTTAATGAAACAGCAAAGTTAATACCAATGCCAGTATAAAGTAAACCATGTTATACGCAAAGTTACAGTGGTCACAATAAATGGGAAGGCATTCCCCAGGACCAGGAAGAGAAGCAGAGTCAGGAGAACCCATCAGGAGTCATCCTTGTCCCCAGAAAACATCCCCTTTATACTGAGCATGATATTTATGGGATGGGATACATGTGTGAGCCAACACAGGTCACTGCCCTGGCTGACTCCAAACTGCTAACAGCCTGCATATCATGGCAGGCCTATGATTCTGTCCCAGAGAAACCAGAACAGTACTGGAAGACAAACAGCTGCAACATTACAAGTTATTATCATGATCTAGTGGGTAAAGCACAACAGTCTCAGGAGTCCTTGATTCTAACTCTGGTTTTATCATTAACACCTTTGTTACTGTTACCTTGACATTGTAATCAAAACACATGCGTATCAACAGCTGAAATTATTGGTGCCATTTTACATGTCAATTCCAGTTGGTATTAATATAAGAAATGACACTTGGTGTAAATAGACCAACCTACCTGAAGAGTGACAAAGAAAAGGAAGCTGGGTATCTGCTGGGAACCTGAGGGAGCAGAGTTCTTTCTGTATTGCTGGATGATATGGCAGCATTCAAAGGCATCTCACCTTGTGGTAGATCATTGCCATTCCTGCTCCAATTCCCATCTTTTTGTTGAAATATTTCTTGAGCTTGAATACACCAAAATATGGAGGGGCGAAACCTGTAAATTGGGTATTTTAATCTTCTGTGCTCTCTCTGTTGTCAATGGAGAGATATCCTTATTTCCTCTCCCCATGGCAGTCTGCAGGTAAAGAGGCAACACAACACTAAAATAATCAATTTTCCACAAATTTCTGCCCATATCAGAGGTGACAGAGTCTGTGTAGTGAACAGTTCTGGGGGCTGTAACAAATAAGGCCCACAGGTACACATCCCTGATGTCCCACAAAGCGACAATGCAACAAGTTGTCCATCAAAACCATCTGAAACACGTGCTGAAAAGGGTTAAGCAGGAAAAAGTAACAAGGGAAGCAGAAGAAAAATGAAACGGCTACAACAACAAAAAAAAAGAAAAACAAAAGGGAAGGAATGGAGAAAGAGAAAGGAGCTCAGCAGAAGAACTTCTGAGTCTGAGTCACTCTTTTAATAAAACTTCCTGTAAAGTTCAAAAACCCAACTGCATTTTATCTATGAGCCTGAAAAGATGAAAGGAGCAAGGAGCAGAAGGTTGTAACTTTCATGTTTATACACAAATACTTTGAAAGAACAGGCCTCTGCCTAACACCTTCATTCAGTACTTAGAAGTGCAAACACAAATTAAGCAAAGGCTTTGAAGTCCCCAGCTATGCAGAAGCCCCAGCAGAACAAGGAGTTCTGAGCTGAGGCAGAGGAAGAAAGGCACATACAGTGTTGGAGAAAGAGTATGAGTGCAAGGAGGAATAGACAGAACAGATGTGTATTTTAATCTTCTGAGTTTTGCTTCTACCAAGTGTCACATTGAATCCACAGGCAGAATTTGGCTTGGAATGTCAGGGGAGTCCCTGTCCTGGCTTGGCAGCGTTGTCAGAAGCCTCTCTATCAGCCACTGTTGGCCTTATAAGCTCTCACCAAGCCTACTTACCAGGGCTAGACAGCTGTGGATGGATGGATGGATGCAGCAGGGAGACATCAATCGGAAGAGGCTCTGTTCATCATTCACAGTGCTGCTGTGCACAGGAGGAAATGTGGCTGCAGTCAAAATACCAGTGATATCAGTTTCTCAGCTCTTTAGGTATCGGACGCACTCCACATCACCTCTTGCTGGGCAAGGTACCGGTGGCCTAGCAACCCTCCCACACCTTCAGCAACAGGGCCCCATAGTGCCCCAAGAGAGTCCTCCAAGCAGCAAAGCTCAAAATACATGGGATTCAACGAACTCTCTCCAGCCTGGACTGTCTACACGGGCCACCTCCTTGCCATCCTCACTTCAGTCCCTCTGGCCACATTACTCTGTTTTGATTAGATTGCTCGACTCAGCAAATACACTGCAACACTAGTCCTGCACTATCTAGACTTCACTAAGAAAGAGTGCTACTGAGCTTTCAATGACTGTCAATACAACAAGGGAGGAACCAGAGAAAGGAGAAATAATTAACCTCTGATCAGCAGAGACATGCCATAAATATCCAAGCTGTAGAAAACACCAAAGAGAAAGTCAAATTTCAACAGCATTGCAGTATGTGCAAGAACCAAACCACTACACCCCAGATGAAAAGCTAGAACAAAAACCTGCAGAAAGTGAGTTCTCAGACCTGATTTAGGAGCCTGAGGGCTCGTTGTTTTGTGTGCAGGAAGGGAATATTGACTTTGGCAGCACAGTGTACACCCTGCAGGGCTCTGAGTCTCTTTCCACTGCCCCTAGTTCTCTTCTCCCATAAATTCCTCCTAGGAATGAAGGAACTTTTTTAAAAAAAATTATCTGCTTAATGAGTTTTCTCATGTATGGCCAAGAGCAAGAAGTAAATGTTTAACCTCTGACCTCAAGGCTAAATTACAGCATGGTAAGTGATAAGGAGGCACTGCTTATTGTTTGCTTTAAGAACAGTAACAATGTCACCATTTTCAGAGAGCAATTAGCACTCCTGCTGTGTTTAGCAATGAAGTGTTTTTTCTTGGTGTAATCAAATAGTTCAGGGTTTTCTTCCCTCAGGTTTACAAAGTATCTCTGTAAATGCAAATCTTCAAATTCATGGTGAGCACCCAGATGCTGCTGTTAAAATACATGGTCATATATACATATATGATAGTTTATATGTTTATATTTATATATATAAATGTGCGTATATACTCTATATTCATATAAGTATAAAAGTATATAAATATGTCTATGCTTGTATGAATATGCAATGGAAGAAAACTTGGATCACACCTTAAAAAGGCCTATTATTTGGGGATGGTCCTGGGCAAGTGGTTCTAGATGGCTCTGCTTAGGCAAGGGGGGTGGGCAAGAAGACCCCCAGAGGTCTCTTCCCGTTTCAACCATTCTGTGATTCTGCTTTTCTACCCAAAAGCAATGTCTTCTAATGGTAAATATCTCTAGAGTATATGAACAATTTAGCACCAGATCTGTCTAGTTCCTAAGGTTCCAGAAGAAGTCTTTGCATTTGTTTTCCATTTTGAGACCTGCTGTGAAAAGCTCATTGCTAGTAGTTCAATAAGCTTCAGAGAGGAGCGCTGAGCCCAATGACAGAAGTTAAATATCCCTACAGTCAACAACCTCATGGAAGACTTTACTCTCTAAGGTAAAATGCCTCTAGTGCTTTGTCCAGAATGACATATTATCCAAACAAATTTTGTGAAAGATTTTCTTCCATTCAGTGGTGAGGTTTTGGCGCTCACAGCTGTCTCTAGGTCAAAATTAGATGGAAGAAAAAACTTTTCTAAGCTTGGCGTGAGAAATGTTGTGTCCCAAGTTACTGAGAAATATTAATGAGTGTACTAATGGATAGAATAAGGAGCTTTAATGACTTACATCCAGCTGGCTGGAGCCTCACAATCTATGAAGGACTGAAGGAAGGCTCCCAGAGGGTCTCATGATGTGCTGATTCTCAAATAGATCCTTGGATGGGTTTCCTGGGAGTGCTCACAGACTTAGTAGTTTCAGGCACCAGCTGAAGAAAATTGTCTTATTCACTATCTGCCATTGTGAGATATTAAAGAGTTTTCAGCACCCAGCAACTAAACCAAGGGAAACTCCCAATTTCTAACAATTTTGCAATGTGCTTAACTTCAAGCATAGGTTTTAAATCCTTGGATTAGACTATATTTTTAACTGCTTTCCATAGTGTGTTTGACCGTTTTCTGAGCTGAGTTACACAGTTCAAAATCTAGTATATTATGCCACATAACCAAATTAAATCCAGGCTCTTGCTATTCCAACTAGGAAGAGATAGCAGGCTGATTTGGGAATCTACAAGTTTTATCACACAAACTGTATTTTGTGTCCACTTAAAGTCAATTTCAGGTTTAGTTGCTTTGTAGACCTCAAATAAGATAAACAGATGTGGTTACTTGCTATTGACTTCTTTAATTTTATTGCACTCTGGCAGTAAATGCATCTGCTTAACCACAACACAAAAGAAAGTTGCCAGAAGTTTGTCAAAGCCTGAAGGACTTAACTCCAAAGAGATCAAGTCCAGTGGACAGAAGGCCTTAAATAAATAGTTGTGTTACTATTGTGAGTTTTTACCAGCCGTTGCTGTTTCTTTTTATAAATAATGCTGTATGAAGACTCAAAGTTTCACCCTAAATGAGTCATGATATTGTCACAGGTCTGCCATTGCATTTTAAATGCAAAACACACTTCAGTTATTTTTACTTCTAATATCCTGCCAGACAATGCAAGATGAAATCATTGCATGAAGTCTCCCAGGTTCATAATACTGGATAAATGTTATTTTGGGAAAGTATCCGCTGCTGATCCCCTGAGGCAGTCTGGACAGAGGGGGAAGGGTGAGCAGCAGAAAGCCAGTTCTCTCTCCACTTTGCTCCAAGCAAAGGCAGGATGCTCCTGGAGCATAGTGTGTCCCTACTGAGCCACAATTGCCCTGAGCATCGTTGCAGCCACCTCTGCTGCAGGACTATTGTTTGTGCCTCACCAGAAGCCTGCAGCCTTCTTATCTCTAAGGCATACCTCAGAGCAGGGGCTGACAGTGGCCACCAGAAAATATCACTGGCTTGGGACTGCATCACGATGGTGGTATGAAAATGCCTCCCAATGTCCACATCTCTGTAACTTTCTCATGTACTGGATGTGAAAACACATCAAGTACTAAGAGACATTAAAGCCTTATATGTTCCTTAGATCATTTTTCCTCTCCATTCATGCTCCTTGCCTGCAGTCCATTCATGCCACAATGATCTTCCCTTGTTGGCTGATGACTGCAAACTGCTGTGGGATCCAGGTGACTCAGTGTGCTGGCAGAATATTTACATGACCCATTGCGCACAAAGCCCATACCCCAATGAAACCAGAAGGGCTCCACAAAAGTTTCATAGTTAGGGTCTTCTTAACACTTTTATAAATGTTTCTCGAAAAATCAAAACATGGCCTAAAATATTCAACAGTTTGTGTCTGTAAATCTGGTCAGGCCTCATGCCCTCTCAGGTCGCTTTTCTCACTGGTTTTCTATCTTTTTTTACCCTCTTGCCTTAGACCTTGACATTTCCTGCCCTTCCATGGTATTAAATACAGTTCACACAACCAGGGAATAGAGGTGGCTAGTGATTTTGACCTCTCTGCAATACAGCACAGGTTACAGCACTTGCAGCCCACCACCCAACTGGCAGGTGAATAGAGGACACATAAAATCATTGAATCACTCCCACCCTCGTCCCTGTCAGGCACAATGATAGCAACGACTTCACAGAGCAGAGTTCACTGCAACCAGTCAAGGGTCTCATCTCGGGAGCATTCTGGCAAGCCTGCCTGCGAAGAGTGGGACCTCTGCTGTGACACAGCTCATTTGTGAGACACCTCAACAGCAGGCTGAAATGGCTGCCTGTCACTGGACATGCTTTGGTGGCTGTGCCATGCTGTCCCTACACCACATGGACAGGACAGTATAATCAGTAGCTCAGGAAACCCGAGGGACTTCACAGCCACTGGCCTCAGTCTTGACATCCTCTTCACAACTTTTGAACTTGAGCATTTTAAAATCATGCTGTCTTTTCTAAGTGTCATATCTTTATCAACGATGGTCACATTCCGTTAAGTTGTTGATCTGGTTGTTGTTCTTCACAATACCTTCTGTGAGGTGAACTGAGAGTATCTCTTGGCTTGTCTGCAGCATCTTTGCTCTCCAGAAGGGCTCTCTTCATTTCTTCGCTAGACCAGAGGACCCAAAAAGTCCCCTGGCAGATCCCTCCTTCCCCGGCTGGTCTCAGCACAGCACTGGTGCTGCACCATCCTGATGTGCACAGGAGTAATGGCCCTTACCTAGTCATCTATTGGAGGTGCAACCAGGGTGCAGTGAGCAGCAGTGTTACTCTAACCATCCACAGGTGCAGGAGGACCAGAGCTCTGCTGCGAGATCTCTGAATCCTCCAGCAAAGAGGAATGTGTACCCTTGAGGGCCACTGACTCCCAAGCTAGCTAGATGCCTTAATCTTTGTCCTTATCTCTAAAACAGTGGATAAGAGCAGCCCTTAGCTTCCCAGGGTTCCTGTGAGCACAGAGATTAAAGAGCACAAGGTGTCCCACTACCATTGTGTTACACAGACATGGACCTTCCTTACAGCAAAAGCCACAGGCTCATCTTTAGATCTAGAGAAGCATCCAGCATTTTCATGCTTCATATTAGGCATTTCAACCCTTCTTGTTCACTTCCACAAAAAAAGGATGTCTTGAGTTTCTATAAGAAAGTAAGCCTGACAAGATACTTCAAGGTAGAAGTCCCAAATATGTTCTTGCAGCAAGTGGCAAGAAACAAATTGCATAGCTGAAAGGAAACCAAGATAATCTTTATGTGGTTTAAAGGGTCATAAGTCTGGCGCCAACTGCCAGAGAACAGTACAATCAATGGCACCATTGGCCTATCAAAGTGGAGAGATTATTTTCATAATGCTTCATAATGACAAAAGAGTGGCTGTTGGCTGGATTTGTCATCGCTTGTGGTTTCTTATACTGAAGAACGTAAGAAACGCCTTGATATTTTCAGCAGCAGCATGCTAGGTCTTGGCAGAAAACAACTGAGCTAACTATGAGGAAGCTCTAGAAAAAAAAATAAAATAGGCCCCTCCCAGTATGCCACAACCTTTCTCAGTCAGGAGTTCTTGTGTCACGAAGAGGCAAATTTTGCTCCCTCAAGTCTTGCTGCTATGTAATCCCCCTGTGTCTCTCAGGTAGTCTGAGTCTGCAGTTCTGTTAGAGGTTCAAGATAGCCCTCAGCCACACTCCACAGCTTTCCTAAAGCACTTTCTGTAGCAAAATAAAGACACCTTTTACTAAGGGAAGCTACCACCATGCAGCCATTGTTGCAGGTTTGCTGCAATTTCAGCACCTGGTTTGCTTTTGGATTACTAGAGACCAGAATTTCATAGCATCTGGGAGGGTCAGTGGAAAGCTCAACCCCAGGATTTCCCCTATTCCTGCTCCTTAGCTATAAGGAGACCTATAGTAGATGAGCATCCCCAGCTTCACTCTTTGGTTTGCTTTTAACCCATGGCTCCTCTGAAATCCACCCATGCTAAAGAAGGAGTTCTCAGTCTTTCAATCAGCAGTTGAAGCCTTTTTGTGTCTTTCTCCAAATCTTGACATGTCTGATACTATTTACCAACAAAGAACTAACTCTGAAGGCTTGTACTGAGGTGAAAAACTCCCTAAATCTTTCTCTCTTGCCCAAGATGGGACATTTAATATTTTCCTTTTCTCCCTGGAGACAGTAAAGGTGAGGAAACAGTGACATGTACTATGAAAACAAAAATATAGCAGAATATACTTGGCTCCATGAGGCGGAATCTGGTTTTTTTCAGATCCGCACAGTACAAACTGGTGGGATCATCAACTATGACTGAGCTCCTACATGCACAAGCTATACAAATAATGACAACTGCAGAAAGACTGGAGCTGCTCGTTGACCAGCACATCTCCCTGGCTGCAATTTAAGGACTAAGGATATGACTCACCTCGCTTAGGCTGTGCTTCATTTCATTTTAATGTTACATAGTAGATTTTGCGCTACCTGTACTCAGTTTCTGTTGTTATAGATATGTCTCCAGTGGAGACCACTCTCCTGCTTTACTCCATGTTTGTGATATTATACCAGGTAGAATGTAGGCAATGTAGAAAAGCTGGGATTCAAGTCATCTCACGAGTAGCATTGCTACACCATCAGAGCACTCTAAAGTGACTTTTACCCATACCAGAAAGCTAAAATGGCTCTAAGCCTCCGGCATATCAGCTTAAAAGCATTTCCTGTGGTCTCCTCATTTCTTTTGAGAATATCCTGTAAATGATGTACAACTAAGGAACAAATACAATTTCTCAGAGTGCTTAGTTTTCACTTTGGCACAATCTGTAGTTGCTACGTTTCAAATACCTAATGGGAATCGAATTATCCCCAAGTCCTACTGTCTTGGACACCTTCATCTGATTTAGCTGAAATTGGCTAATATACTCAGAAGTATAAGACACACAGACACACAATGAGACTATACTATACAAACTATACTGAATCAAGCAGCTGTAAGATTTTGAATTTAATCATGCAAATTGGTACTTACGTTACTATGAATCCCCAATCCTACCTGTGATAGTCTTGTGCTAAACCTGTCAAATGGTCTCCCGCACTGATTGTCTCTCAGCCACAGGCTTCAACCGTTTTTATTTTCTCCTTTTTTTTTTTTTTTTTTTAATGTGACTGGTCTGTGTCTTCCTGGGATTCTGGGATTCCTTTTAGTGGCTAAGATTGTCACTGCCAAGAGCCAATAAAAAATGCTAGCGAAGTCTCTTCTAGAAAAACAGCATCTCCCTCTGTGCTTCCTGAATGATGCTCAGTGCTTGCCACAACCACCCAATCTGTGAAATGACCTGACACCCCAACCCATGTGAGGAATAGGTGAGTATGTCCTTTTGACTAAGGCACAGTACAGGCTGAATGTGTTTATTCCAGCTCTTAATCCCATTAATTATTAGAGTCTATTGGCATGAATCACCTTCACACCTCTCAATCATTGCCAAAGTGTGACCTTCTCTTGGAAGGTCCCTGTATTATCCCTGTAGGAATGACCAGGAGACATAAAGCATGATATCAAGAGGGTGAAACATCACACTAGAAATGGAATAACCTTCTGAAAACTTCTGATGAGGCTGGCAACTGTTTGGGGCTGAGACTCTGAATCAACAGTGGAAAAGCCTCTGCCAATAATGGCCAGTTCCACATTTCCTAGGCAGTCTTACTTTTCCCATGGGTTCTCCCAGCTTTGGTAATCACCTGGATATCACAAAATATAATGTCTCCACTAGCATTAGTTCAGCTGATACCTTAGTAATTTTTTTTCTTTTAATTGGCCAGTGTAAATTTGTTTAGTACTCATTCAATTAGTTGAATTCCACCATGGAACTAGAAAACAAATTGAGTCTCATGCTTAATAGCTCTGCAGTTCCCAGAAAGAGAGCAAGACAGGGAAAACACAATTTCATAAAAGAAAACTTCCTAGCTTCCTTGCCCAATACGCATTTTTTCTTATGAGCTAGTAGAAAACCTTTTACCTGGTCTTCCATAATTGCATAGAACTAAATTACCATAAAGCCTGAACTCTAGCAGAAACTGAGCAGTTCAGATTTTAACCCAAATAACACATACCTGGAGGTACACCTTAGACTCCTTTTAAACACTATTGTCATTCTTCATGAATTGAGTGATAAAGGTGTTAAGTTGACTTTTAACAGCACTCAATGCTCAGGGAAGTGTGGGAGTTCAAATGATAGATTCTTTTGGTAAGAAGTACATCATCATCATTCATTTCATCAGCAGCAGGAAAAATGAAAAAATTCATAGAAACCCAACTGAGATGATAGTTTAATGGTCTAGTAGGATGTGTGCTACAAGAGACTGAAAACACAAGGATTATTTAAACATGAAATGATGAATATGACTTTGCCTTACTCAGGAAGAGTCAGTACAGCTGCATCCTGATATCAAATATAAATAAATGCAAGGCAAGATATGCAGCAATTATTTGGATTTGCTTCTCTGTATCCAGCAGTGGAAAGTAAAACACAGCAGGGACTTTAAGCAGCAAGGAGTCTCTGATCCTTTCCCAAAACTCTTTTCTTCTCATGACAGATTTGGATGCACAAAGATTAATGGCTAGTTCTGTATTGTTCTCTTTCTACTGTTTAATTTCAATAGTGTAGTTATAGCACTTGTAATAAATCTGGCTATTGCCAACGTAACTGCAAATGTGTATTATAGGAAATTCACATGCATTTACTTGTTCAATACATTTCTTTCTTTTTTTTTCTTTTTTTTTTTCCCCTGTTCCTTATAATTGCTTATACTGTAGATGTTTACAAGATTTAGCTTGTTGGTTAAAAGTTGGGGCAGGGTTTTGTGCAGGTGAGTGGAGCTATTAAAACTGACATTTTGCAGCTTTAGTAGATGGGACAATTAGAATCAATCTGATAAAATATCTCATTAAAAAATGTAGAGGAAAAATATTCAAAACTCATCTGAGTTTCCCACCTCTTCTATATCTGTGACACAAATATAATAGAGCACAACCCATATTTGTTTAAACAGAGGCACAAGGAAGTTTGAACTTCAGGGAATTTTAAGAGATATACTAGAGATATTCCCAAGGAAAGAAAAGTTCAGAGGTGCTAATGCTCACTTATGTTAAACTCCACAAAATACCCAGTTTTACATCTTAATTCAATGCTTATTCATACACAAGAGTGTATAACTGAGAGGTAGATCCACAGTGGAAGAGTGACATTGGCATCTCCAGTGGACAGAGGGAGAAGAATGGGATTTGAATGAAAAACTATTTAAGACTGAAATTTGTTTGTGATTTGTGTGTGGAGGCAACTAAATGAACAGCTTGGCTTCTGTCTGTCACTTCCCCATTGTCTTTCACGGTGATCTTCAGCATGGTATACCATAAGGACTGGGTTATAGTTCCTATTTTGGAAAAATACATTCTTACTGTACCTGAAAACAGTCCTCAAGCTCATAGCTACCCAAAACCATACTGGGAATGTCAAAGGGAATGTCATCTGTGATTTAGAATGCAACATGGTGATTAGATATATGTGAAACATTCCCCATAAATATGTAGAGGGTAATTTCTTCAGAGTGGCTGAGAACTACACAGATAAAAATCAACTTTCTTCTCTCCTGGTAGGAGATATCACCAATGAACCATGTGTCCATATTAGACCAGGGCTAAACAAGATTAAATCTTCCAGAGAAGAATGCAGGCAAGGAGAACTCCACCCACTTACTGGCCTCTCTCATTGGTCAAAAGTTTTGAGAATTAAGAGGTGTCTTTAATGTCCTGGCCTGGAAAAGAGCTCCCTCAAGAGCAGAGGTTCCCCACTGCCATCCTTACAGTGTTTTTTCTAACAAGTCCTTTCTCCATCACAAGTACGATTAAATGTCACCTGTTTTCCTCTTATTAGTGTTTATGAAAGAGTGACCTGAAAAGCAGGAAGGCTGGTGAGTGTAGATTCAAATTCAACGCATTTTAAATATAATAAGGGCAACAAGAACATGAGCCTTTTTAGGAAGGAGGAAAGCAGGAGGAGATAATCTAGATTAATCTGAACATTCTAAGAAATCCTAATGGGAGAAAAAAAAATAAATCAGAAAGTTCATCAAGGAATGTGTCCAGTTATTAAGGAACAAGGTATTTTAGGGGGGTTAAGTCAGAGCACCAGCTCAGCAGAGTTTTGAGAGATGTCTGAATCAGACAAAAGACATAATTGTCATTTGAGAGACAAGTGCTCTGAAGACCCTTGAGTAGAAGAGATTTATATATTGACAGGAAATGCACACACAAATCCCGCCACCAGCAACAGCTCCAGGGCAAGGATATTTCCTAATCAAAATGTTCAGAATAATGCCATAAGCTATATGAGGGAACAGACTGATAGGCAGCACAGAGCCAAAGATTAACGATGAGTCTCTAACCACCTAATTGCAGTTGAATGTCTCAGTGAAGCAAATCACACCAAATATAGTGAATATAATCAAATGTACTTCCTGGGCCTTGATGTGCAGGGAAAATATATCTCCAGTGCTCCTATACATGCCCAGTTCCCACATGAATCAAAGTCAAATGCCCATTTCACGCTACTGTCACTCAAGACCCAGTCAAAGACGCTGCCTGTATGAGGGTAATTATTCACAGAATAACAAAGCCCATTCACCTGAAATGCTCCCACACTAAGGATTATTTGTGCTCTTGCTGCCATGGCTGATCCCTGGCAGAGGTCCGTGGCTGCAGTGTTATGCAGAACCAGAAGCCGCAACGTTGGCTTTTTCAGCATAATTTGTTCCTACTCTGCCTCTGCACTGTATTCTCCAGCAATTTGAGCACTACCATGAATCCACCTCTGCACCTGTTCCATCAAACCACAAGAAATGAATGGTCCCAGAAATAACTCGACCTCTATAAATGCTGCCCCTTATGCAGGAGGAGTAAAAGGCAGCATTAACATTGCCTGGGGATAGAGCAAAGCTTACACATTCTGACTGCTGAGCCATACACACAAATTAAACTTCACACGGGCTCCTGTAAATCCAGCCTGTAGTTCTTATCTCAGAGCATCCATCTGGGCAATGGAAGAGCTGAATCCAGAGCTCTTCAGCAATAGTTGGCTTCCTGGGGACCTGCTAGCCTACCTGGAGAAGAAGGAAGGCAGAGCAGGTGCTGTACAGTCAAAGTGCACATGCATATCCCTGTTCCTTGGTAAGCACATGCTCCTTGTCCTGTGAAAGGTCCATGGCTGTCTGGGTGCAAACACCTATCATGGCTTGAAGGAAGACTGCATCAGCCCCTTGTCTCTCTAGAAACAGAGAGCTTTAGAGTATTTGGCCAAAAGGGAAAAATCTGTTGGATGGAATGGGATTGGACTGCTGCTGCCATCTTCTCCCAAAAATGAAGGAACTTTCCTATTGCACAATTCAAGGAGTATCAGACAGGTTACAGGCAGCTTTGCCTCCAGGGCAGCCCTTGGCTTTAGGAACAAAACTTCCTAGAAACTATGATTTTATTGCAAACCACAGTTTGCAGTACAGTGGTGAATGCTAAATGAAGACTCTTCATATTCAGGTGCTGAGAGAGTTCTTTAAGTGCAGTACCCGTCTATTCTTTTCTAGGGACCTAAGAAAAACAGAAGTATTGGCAGCTACTTCTTTTACTGCAAATAGTCTCATTTGTGTTTCCCTGATCTTCAAAGCATTTTAGAGCCATGCATTGGTTAGATTTCACCTAGAGTTATTCTGTATAGATTGCGTACACTCCCTAGGTGCCTCAACACAGACTGTCTTGGGCTCAGATCTCCAACTAAGACTCACCACATCGTGGATGGTCCAGGGAATATTATATTCTAGTTCACAATGCACATCTAAAGAGATTGTTGGCAATAATTCTTGCTCTGACACATGCACAGCTACAAGGTAGCCCTAATTATTGAAGAACTATAGACCCTCTCTTATAAAAAAAACAAGAAACCTTAAGTTCCTCCCAGTTCCTCCCAATTCACTTTTGTCAATGCTTTAGGCCACCCTCAGAAAAGTTACTGCAAGACTAATATATTCAGATGCAGAGATTTTATTTGCTACTGCACTATTTTATGAGTGTGTACCACAGAGCCTAACTTCATGGCAAGAAGATTTATGGTGTAATTACTTTAGTATATTATTGTACAATTTGCAACTAATGGAAAAGAAATTTACTGGCTACACTTCAGCTGTCAGAAAGTCTGTCTACAGAATGAGAGTGGAAGGAATATGTGCTTCTGTCCGTGAGTGGGAAAGTTAAATGACAGGCATCACTTAACCTGATCAAACATTTTAAACTTGATCAACTACCCATGTAATAACAAGTAAAGTTTCCTGCAAAGAAAATTAATTATGCTTCATAAAGGAAACAGAAACATTTGATCTTAAGAAGCAAATAAAAAACTGCCCAGCACATCTACTCCCAGGAGAGTCAAGCCCAGTCAATCATCTTTCTAGCCAAGTGTAAGAATTAAGAATTCCATATCCTCTTTTAATTGCTTTAATTGGCAGTGTTTCCCAGAGGACTTTCATGTTTCGCTTGGCCTTTTTTTCCCCAAGTTGAAAAAAGTACATCTGATTAATAATCTTGTAATTGGATTTCCAGTTCAGTGATTAATGTCTAACCTTCACTACTTAAGGAGAGCAAAAGCAGAGACTTGTCTTTACTTTTGACCTAAGACCGTTTTGATGGAGAAAACTTCATTCATATCAAATGCTTTGCACCTTATACTTCTCAGCAACTTGCCAGATCAGTTCAAGTTAGATGCCTGGTAGTAAACATCCCTTTCATTAGAAGCACAGAAATTAGAAGCATGAAATTGAATGGAGGAGGATGGAAGAGTTCAGTGACAGTTTTCAGAGGCCCTTATAGCCAAACAACTCAATTTAGTAGAAACCCAAACTCAAGTTCCTTGAAAATCAAATTAAAGTTTCCTGTTGCAGTGGAGATGAAAAAGCTGCTACAACCTGATGGGCGTGTAGGCCTAAAGTGAATTTAGCCTGTATCAAATTGCAGTGAATGTGAAAAAAATTTGTTTGATCCTTATATTTGGGAGGGACAGAGGGGCTGAAGCAGAGCAGGCAACTATGGCTGCATCTGTTCTTTTCCCCAGTTTCTACCCTTTGCTTGGACAGTCCTAGTTATTAGTTCTGGGCTCCGACCAGACCGTTGTTATATAACTGGTAATGTAACACATCCACATCATAAAACTTCCCCTCACACAACTAGAATTAGATCTATTAAAAAAATTAAAAATACGCAAGTACCTTTGTTCCATATTCAAAATGAAACAAATGCAAACTTGGACTGATGGTAAGTCAGGCACCCATCCAGGATTGCGCACAATGGACAAGCCTCCATGTCCTCTACATCAGTCTTCTTCCTGGCTAATTTAAATATGATGGTATTAGACAAATCTTGAAATAAGGAAGACTATGGAGTCCTGTAACCTTGCCCATATCAGTAGGAAACAGTAACAAAGTTTTCATTCCCATATATATATAAAAAAAAAATCCTTCAAGTCACTTTAAATAGCCAGTTACCATTTAGTCACATATTCAGCTAACAGGAGATGAAAACACTTAAGCACTACCACATTTTGAATTGAAGTATAATGGTGTCAATCTGCTCTTTGATAAAGTCCTCACCCTACGCAATAGAAAGGTTTGCATTTTCTTCATCTAGTTTTCAGTAAGGACCCTTCAAAAGGCAGTGAAATGTTTACCTTGACTTCTTACTGCTTGTTCACCACTCTCCAAGATACTTATCTCTTCACATGTGCAGACTATCAAACAGCAATCCTTTATCCATGCCCTGATCTGATGGACACACCTACACAGGAACAAAGACAGTGCAAAAATAGTCACAAAATTCAGCCCAAATTCCTAGGTAACATAAATTAATATTAGGTAATAACCATAACAACAATAGCAATAATAACAACAGTAGTAATAGTAATAATAACAGCAACAACATGCACAGGTTTGTGCATGCCCTTAGTATTATCTTGTAGACATGCTTCATTGAGATATACATAGGTCACTGTACTTCTACAACTTCTTATCTCCTCCCACTGTAAGTGAATTCAATACCATGGCATTTTTCTGAAGGAGGATCATAACTCATACAAAAGAAATTATGGCACTACAAAGCTAAATTACACTGCCATTTCAAACGTGGACATTTAAGCATATTTTAGTGGGCACAGCACACTGCAGGCATGGGAGAACCTGTGACACCAGCCAGTCCAAAGCTGTGTGAGGGACAGACTGTTCTCTCCTGTTTGGTCCTATTCTTCTGTTGCTACAGCACTCCAGGGTGCCCAGAACACTGGCCTCCAAGGTCACAGCTGCCAGCATACACCTCTCATTGTTACTCTGCCAGAAATCAAAATAAATCATTTAACCTCTTCCTTCCCTCCATTGCATACAAAGGGCAGTGGTATTAGCACTCTTCCAGAATGTTTATACAAAACTAGAAATGTCTTTTGTGGCAAAATGGAAAAGATTCTGGAGAAAAGAAACTCTCATTCTGTAAATTTATTCCTGATGATAATTGCACAGAACTTATTACATGAGCCTCCTGGCTGAGGCCTGAAACAGAAAAGCCAAATAATTTCCTAATAGATTACAGTCTTAATAGTAACTTAAGGAAGGGTATTTATGAACCCATAATAAGTCCCCATGGCTTTATAAAGTCAACTCTGATGAGCACTGACTAATATGTTAAATTCTTGGAAGGGATTGGATTATTAGTGTGGCCACCAAGACTACACCTTTCAGTGTCCAGGTCTGTGAGACTATTATGTGCTGCTTTTCTCTGAGTTAAGTTTTCACCTAAGTATTTGGACTGGGTTTGGGAGAGGGAGTGGATCTTTTTCATGCTCCACTGAGCTGGAGGCAGAGAAATTTAAACTAAGAGATCCTCCCAATGGGTTAATTTCTTTAAAACTGCATAGCACCATGAGGCAGCCTTTCGTATGGGCAGTCTCCTCTTCATCCTATGAATTTTAATACTGCTTTTAAAAATAATGTGAGTTTGGGGTGAGCAGATCTAAATAATATGGCCCTGCTGAAATTATTCACACAACATTAGTCCATTCCTGAGTGTTACACTAACAAGCACTGTGCAAAGATAAGGAATATCTATGTATGGCAAATTGACCTGAATGCCAAATACCTGATCCTTCTACATTAACAAGCTGATGAGTACTATTATAGTAATTATGTCAAACAAACCAAAGCTGACTTTGAAGGTCTGCTTACAAAATGAGAGCCAAGAACATAATGATAGATGAATGCTGCTGTGCTGAAGCTTATTCTGTCTTAAACCCCAGGTACCATTTTCTTTTGGTATAGCTTGTAGGATATATCCAATGCCAAAAACTTCTGCTTCTTCCATGATGCAGAATACTTTGGCTAGGCAGGGGTCAGCTGTAGAAATGGGGAGGCAAGCTAGAGGGATGCTGTGTCCTTGGCTGTGATCTTCATGCTGATGTGGCTTCCGATCTAGATTTTTATCTCCCCATATGTCCACACCTATAATTTGTAGGCCTCCACATCTACACAGTGTAGAGCTCCACGAAGCTTTTTCGCATTTGCTGTCTCATGGACTAATCTGGGCTGTAAGACTCAGAGACGGCATTTTCTGCCTCAGGAGAGGAAGTTAATGCCCTGTCTTATCTAGCTCCTTCATGAGCAGGCTGCCTGGGGAGCCAGTGCAGCCCTTGTACAAGCTCCCTGAGACAAACCCTGTGAAGATCAAGAGTTAATATATCTCTTGACCAGAATGACTATGTCTCTTTTGGTTAGCTGTGCCCACCAGATAGCACTGGTGGATACATCTAACACAAATACCAAGTCTGCTCTCCTGCACAAGTGCGGGATAAAGACAAAGCTTCCCTCAGAAGTGTGTTGGTGGGACTGGAGTAATTAACACAAAAAAATTGGAGGAGCCAGAGACAGTTCATGTACTTTATCATCCTACACAGAGTTGTATTTTCATTTCCCATCAATTATTTAATCAAATAACTCCAGGGCGATATGTATGTGCTATCCAGGAAATTCAGTTTCCCCATTAGACAACTGTAGCTTTACAAACAAAGTCTGTCAACGAAAAATTATCACTTTCATCCCTTTTTTATTATTATTTTGTTTTCCAGATTGTAATACTGAAGTCCCTGCTGTTGCCTTTCTGTTTTATCTGTCCAGAGTGAGTCTGATTCATTGCAGACTGCCTTCCTCCCTCATCTTGCTCATGTTATGCAGACGCCAGTAAGTAGCAAAGGAAATTCTCGCTCTAAACAAATGCAAACCAGATCTCACTGGCTGCCTTCCATGAAGTTCCCTATACAGATTTCTTCTCCATTACCAGCTTGATAACAAGGGATGACCTGTGTCTCAGTGCATTGGGTATTTGCCAGTAGCTGCAGGGACAGCACCTCAGTAGTCTGAAATAAAAGATTAAAAATGTCCAGGACTTTTGTTTCTTCTAATGTGAGGACGTGTGAGGTCAGATTCCTTATTAAAATAGACCTATTATGCTTTTTCATGGACTTTGCTTTCATCAGGATTCTCTTCTTGGTCTTCCTCTCCTGCTCCTCTCTCTGCTGAGCAGCCCCCATGTTGTCAGAGAGCTGCACAGCAATGTGATCTATTGATAACTACTCTCAGTTGAAGACAATATTCTCATGCTGATCCATATACCACAATTGAGAAGTTCAAGTTATTCAGAGAGCAACCCTCAAGCAATCCTTTTACACTTCCTTGAGGCTAGTGTAAATAACCAAGACCTTAATTGAGTTTACATTTTTAAGGTGGATTAATGAAATCACATTAGTATCTTGTATGAACATTTTTGTTCAGAATCAATATACTTTTCATACAATAAAATTAAAATATTGTTTTGAGAATAGAACAGAATAGAAGGCATAAGTGAAATGGCATAATTGAAATCAAATTCAGATCTGTGTAATTCTGAATTTTAATAAATTTGCATCTGCAGTCCTTTGTTTCTTCTATAGATCAATCTCTAGATTCCCTTTGCACTATTTTGCTGCTGTCCAATAGAAATGAAGGCTGCATTATTTTCTGCATTACCCATACCCAGGAGAATATGATACACAGAAATGTAATTTAAAATCAGGCAAGAGGAATTCTTGACTGATAACTTTATCCCTCCTCCTTTGTCTGTACATTGCTTAAGTTGCAAGTCTGGATACTGCCCAGTGTTATTAGGATCCTTGCAGATTTTCTTTACACACTTAATTGACAGAGACAGGATTCCAACAGGAAAAGTATTAGCAGTATGCCATTTTTCACTGTACTCCATGAAGTACTTTGGAAAAGGAAGAGATGTGAATATATTCCCCAATAATTCAGAATAATTCATGATCTGCAACTTTCTCTTCTATTTCCAAGCCACTCTCTGTCATAAATCTCTCAACATCCATAAAGAGCTTTGTGATACTTTATGTGACAGGAGGTGCCATATGAAGGGCTTAATTGCATGTATCTTGTTTATACCTCCAATTCCCTTTCTTTTATTTTAAACACTGGCCTTCTCAACCCTTTTCCCAATGCTAAGAGTCATCAGTAATAACACCACTGATGGTCAATGAACCCAGAATGATCTAAGATGGCAATCTCATTACACATACACAACCTTGCCCTTTTCCTATAGCAAAACCACTATCAGCCACCAGCCCATCTTCCCACAGACATCCCCAAATCTCTCAGCTCCCTCAAAACCTAAGGAGAAATGATGTTTCCTAATGAGATGAACTGTATGACTTGTTTTTGACATGGTAATGACTAGTCATCACCTGTATCATGCTACTTCTCCTCACATCCCACTAAACATTCTTTCAAGTTGAGAAGTTTGTCCCAGGAAAAAAAAAAACATCACAGAGATGGCAGAGGGGCATTAAATTGATTTTCCAATTAAAATAATGGCTCCATGACAACTTAACTGAAGGTCTGCTGTGTTATGCTCGCATAGCACTTTGCAACGCAGCAGAGCCATGACCTATTTTAATACTAGATACTAATGTGATCAAAAGGACAGGTAGCAAGACACAAAATGTTTCCAGTCTGGTAACACACCAATTACTTCAGAAACTCCTTTTCTTTCTGTTGGTTCCACACATTCTGTATGTGATCACAGTACCAGTAAAATTGATTATAGTACTATTATGAAGCATATTCTTTGACATGTTACACACTTACCAGAAAACAGAAGAGATAGTTTGTCCAATGCCTTTTTGCTCCATCCTTGTTTAGTTCTTATTGCTCTCTCTTATTTCTTCATTACGTTTCCATGCTGCATCCCAATTGAAATTAAATTGCAGCTCCTTCAAGACAAAAAAGTGGAACCTATGGCTTTGTTTCTGTACTAACTCTATTTAATACTACTAATACTTTCCTATTCAAGACAGTTCCAAGGAAAGAGTCTTTCTCACATTGCCATGCCAATGGTCCACATCAACCAAAGTCCTGTTTGCACTGAATAGCCAGCATTGGATGACTCAGAAAAGGTTACAAAATTTCTGTAATTGTGTAATAATTCCCCTTAGGGAAGTTTGTTCCTAGTGACAGGATGCTAGTGGTCAGCTTAAGCATTCGTGTACAGAGCTAATGGTATTAAGGACTATCCACAGTGTTTAGGAGACAGCAGGCAATACAGTGAAGAAGGAATCAGTGAGATGCGTAAAAAGCATCTTGGACCACAAACATGTTTTCTTGGTTTTAAGCATTTCTTTTGTTCCTTTCAATAACTCATGCCAAGGTGATCAGGATCCAAGGAATTTGCACAGCCAGAGAGGAGGAAAGTTGTAGCGTGTACAATCTGAGCATCGTGATTCAAGCATATCTATTTTAGGTACTCACATCTCCATAAAAGACCATGTTTTTCCCTTCCTGAAGGCATAGTCCTCTTCTGAAGAGTGATTTTCATGTTGCTAGAACGGGCTTACCCAGATCCACTGCTTGGGAAAGTCCTCAGCCAGAGTAGGACCAACCACTTGGTGGTCTGGACAATCCCAGTGTGCTTGGGCAAAACAGAAGACAGCCAGGTAGGCTGTCTTCTGATAGTTCCTTCTTAAATCAACAATATTTGATGAGATTAAGCCATGGCTGATAGGACTATATTTTTTAGCATGGTGTGGAAGCTTGTCAGCAAGCCCTCAAAATAGTCTAGGTTAGCCTGGAGTCCTCTCCAACTGCCCTATTAAAAGTACAAATCAAAGCTGCCGTATGCTGTCACGTTAGCTGGTAGCCATGATACAGCACAGAATATAAGCACAGCTGAACTGGGTTGGACAAACAGTCCATCTAACACTGTCATCTACAGTAGGTTGTCACTGTCGTAGCAGGCTGTCACCAACAACAACTGTAATATTTCCCCAGCACTTTTACAGCCTCTTGCAGTTTGTATCCTGGACGCACACAGACTTTCAGCCTCAACAAGAGTTTTCAGCAGGGAGCCCAACAGCAAACCTCCACTGAACTTCATCACCTTTGCTTAAAGTGATGATATGTAACTAAGCTAAGACTTTCAAGGGATATTTGAAAGGCTCACATTACACACAAGCTATAAAATGAGTAATATGCACTCACACAACTTAATGGGACTGCCAATGGCCAATTTGGTGCACTTTAGACCCCTATTAATAGACAGGCTCCACAGGTAGTTAAATAAAACACACTTCCCTGGAGTGATATAATAGCAAGGAAGGACTGACCAGGGATGAATCCTGTTTGTCTGAGTTGCTTGGTAACATGTAACTACTCCATAAACTTAACAATTGTTGCTTCATCAGTTCTTTCTGGGTTTATCTTCCACACAAAATGTTAAGCATATTGACCAGGTGGTGTCTTTTGTGATATGTTTATTTTATTAGTATATGTCCTTGAACTAACACGGTGTTTCATACATACCTGCCAGATAAGTGACCAAAATAACTTGGCATCTGGAGCTAAGAATTCAGAAGAGGGAGGGAGGATGGGAGTGGAACAGGTGCCTTTCATTATAGATAAGGATATGCAATTATCAAACTGATGCAAAAGGCATGGACAGAAGTGGCTTACCTTGTAGAGGATACATTTGCATACATTTTACTCTTCAAAACTGACCATGAAGTACCAGGCTGGAGTAAGGTTCCACTTCAACATCTCCCTGTTTTTCTCCTAATAATGGTGCCATCTGCTTTAGCCTGTGAAGCTCTCTCTGTAAGATGAGACATTTTGGGATAAAAAGGCATACTGAGCTATCTCCTAACAGCTTATCTCTAGTCCAAGATAGGCAGGTGAGTAAACTGGAGGAATTTCTGTCTGTGAACTGTCACTGATGGTACTAACCTCAGGCTGGCCCTTTCAGCCTTGTGGGTTGGTCCTGGTGTGCCCTAATGGCTGTAACCATACTGTGGTCATTTCCTAATGCATCGCAGTTTGCAGGCACCCAAGGGGTGCAGCCTGCACCACTGTCTTACATACTGCCTGGATTCATTTCTTCCAGAGATACAGCAAGCCTTGGACTGATCTGGGCTCAGGCATGTGCTTAGACAAGCTTAGAGACAAGAAGTACTCTAGCACAGTAAAAGGCTAAATTCAGACCTGCCAGATTGAGAAGTTACAAAAGAGAAACAGAGGCACATTGAAAAGGATGTGCTTGGCACTGACCTCTCTGTCCTGTGGTCCCACTTTGGGAGTCTCTGAGGCACTTCTCAGCTGTCAAGCTGCCAGGGGAACTCAGCATCCTCCAGCAGCTGACTGGCCTTCAGGCTCAACCCTACAGCCAACGACCAGGTGGGTCCAGCTCCACCCCGAGGACCTGTGGGCCTCCCTCCAAGTCAGCACCTTCTTCATCCTCTTGCTCAAGACAGACTGCCTTTCTTTCACTCCTGACTTGTCCTAGATCTTTCTTCCTTCAGCAATGCAGGTTCAGCAATTCCATACGGCAATGGTGACTGCAGCTCCCCAAGTCCTCCTTTTCCTGTGTGTGTTGCAAATGGAAGCACAGCAAGGGAAACCTTATGTGGTCCTCAGAGGCATCTCTGAACTTATATTGCTGGTTTGTTCTAGAACAAGAAAATGCTTTTTATTTTAAACAGTCTTTCTGTCAGGCACATATTTAGAGGTCACCACAACACTTAGTACCTGTAAGTGATTCTTTTTGCATGTGCACAGAGCTAGCAGCCAGCTTGATTTTTCCCCAGCCTATCTCTCCAGTTGCCCACAACTAGTGGCCTCACCCACTTTTGCTCCCACCTTTATCAGTCTGAGAGCTTGGTTTCACAAGTCTCCAGCAGAAATTAAAATGGCGCTTGAGCAGAGCAATACAGTTGGCAACCTCATGACTTCTGGTTTTGTGGGACCTTGCGTCTGTTAGAAGATGCACACAGAGATCAGTACCTCATTTCCCATCTATTACTAAATATCTCAGCAGGAAAACAACATTCCCTAACAAGTGTTATGGAATGTGTTCTCAGCTGATCTGAATGCAGCTGTGGCTGAAGTTTGATGCTTATTTTAAACCCAGCACAATTAGCACACAGCCATCAGGTCTGTGATCCTGCAGCATCAATAACTCCCCAGCATTTCTCTTGTTTTTCTCTCTTTTTTGTCCTCCTCCTCTATACCATTTTCTTTTCCTTCCACTTTCTCAAGCCTTAAAAGGTCTCCTTTTTTTTTTTTTAATTTCTTTCTATTTTGTTTTTCTTTACGAGGGATTTGCCATGCTCCTCTCAATTCTTGGCCACTCCCTATCTTCCTCTTGTGAGACGAGAAACTCATGACAGCTGCACAGCCCATCTTGTGTTTTGCCGTCATCATCATCATTTTGTTTGTGTGCGTGCATGCGGGTGTGAGAGAGAGAAATCCAGCCAGCCTAGCAACATGGCTTGAATCCTACACTAATTGGAGGTGGAGTGAAACACTCCATCTCTCCTTGCAGCAGCTGCTCCCCTGAGGACTGATGGCTGTAACACAGTGGCAAAGACCAAGCTCACAGCCCCAGGAGCAGCCAGGAGAGTCCAGAGCTCTGTGCTTTGACACAAACATTTACCACTGGATTTGTTGAAGCCATACAGCTGTGCTTCTCCCTGCACAGTTCTGCTGCTGATCTGTGCTGGCTTTTAACTTTTATAGCAGACAGCTGTGCCTCGTGAAGAGACTGGGAAGGATTTAATCAATAAATGTTTTAAAATTGTCCATTCCCCCCCCCTATTCACAGCATTTCTTTTTTACCCCTACATGCACTGGCTGGCTTTTCAGTCTATTCCTTTCTTGTCCTAAGACCTGCACCGGCAGCTGTACAGCTGGTGCTGGTGCTGTGCCATCAACAGATGCTCTCCCACATTGACCAGAAATTGTAACCGACAGTCATCTTAGGTAAGCAAGAAGAACTGTTGATTTAATCACTGATTTTTAATAAGAATAAATACTGAATCCCACAAACTATCCATAATCCATTACCTTTGAAACATCCCTCTCTCTCTTTATGACTCAGCATCTGGTAGACAGCTGAATCCAAACTTCTATAGCATCACATTAAACCCTTCTCCAGAATGATTTCTTCATGTATTTCCTAGAACTGTACAAAACCACAGGAGCAGTTGAATAAAAAATGCAATAATTCACAGTATCATAGCAACAATGGTAAAATATGTGCTTCCTACTTATTCATTTTGATTAAGAAAATTACTCAGAAGGCATCAGATGTTTGCAAAGAAATCCATCTTGTGGTTTGTTAATCAGAAGAACAATATACTCTAGAGTATTAAGAGACGCAGCTTTCAAGGCTGAAAGGCACTGCCAATTACTTTCTATAGGAAGCTGATAAGACCTTACACACATTTGTTAGTCTAATATTTGATGCTGTGTATCAGTTAACATTCCCATCAAGAAAGTCCTTAAGCATACACTTAATTTTAAGCATATGATGAGTGGCATAAAATTCAAGATAAGTGCTTGTGACCTTCAAGTTGAGTCCATTTATAATACTTTTAATTGCTATGTTGGAACACAGCTCAGAGAAGTAACAACGTTGCTTATGAGCTGAATAGCAGAAGTGGGTTCAGTGCCTCTCCTCTCCCCATCACCTCTTTGCTCTGCATCCCACTCAGTTCATCCCTGGGACCACCAACATTCACTCCTCTCTTGGGGTCCTGACATCCACTTTGCAGTTCTTTCCAAAATCCTACATGTTCTCATGTTGCAGTCTCCTTGTAGCACTGTGTCCTTGGGATTTCTCCCAGCACTGCTTCTTTACTGCTAGATGCTGGATATGTGTAAAGCCCAAGTGAAGTGCCCACATTAGCTTTTCATGCTCTACTTGCACCTTCACATCAACACTGCACACACATCTCACCCAACGTACTGCGCACAAACCTGGGTGACATCAAGGAGGGAGCTAAATGGAAGAGGATTCAGCTGATTGCCATTCAGAGGCATAGTGAACCATGGGCTTACTGACCACAAAGCTGGTGACAGTTGCCTGGAAACAACTGGTATCCAAACTGGAGAAGTTGTTGATAACCCTCGAAAAACATTCAGGAATTTGTCTGGGAAGTTTTATATTGAGTCCTTTTTTACTCACCCTCAAAAGTTATACGTTGCAAACGTTTGCATTTATCGTAAGGACATGCATGTGACATCCCCAAGCACTACAATGTCTTCCTTGAGGAATGGCTGCATTTCAGCTAACTTCGCATAGCTTATCAATTTTGGTGTTACTCTGGGGCTCCAGGTAACATTGTTCCATAATGGCATGATCTTATAAATAACCTGTTATAAATTATTCTTTGTCTGCACACTGATAAACAAATGTCTCACACATCGCAGATGTTGTTATCTGTGCTGTAAAAACAATTAGCACAAAGTATCAAAAGGTAGATATATACCTGTGCTACCATATGGCTTGATCCTTTGCTTTGCAAACCAAGACTGTTGAGGACAGGATGCAGTCCTAGAGCCATGGTAAACAGGTAAGATCTTTCTCATTCATCAGTTCTTCTTCTAGCTTCTGGGAGATCCACTGGAACACAGTATCACCAGAAGGACACATGTTTTAATACATAGGCAATGGCAGAAAAAAAGCAATTTAATTAGATTCCCAAAGCTTTACAGAAATTTATGATTCTTGAAAGTACAGATAAGATATTAAACATAGTGAAAGTATCATTCTTAATTTCTAGGCATCTATGAGAATAATTACCATCCTTTTGGGAGTATTCTAGTGACTGTAGCTGCTAGATCTCTAAATGAGACAATATTTCCTTTTGATATTGCATCATTAAGATAACTGATTCCCATACCCAGCCAAATGTTTCATATAACTCTTTCCTCTCCTTTCTTAATGTGCGTAATTGTGAAAGAGCAGCACTGAAGGGATTTAGTGGTTGTATCTCTTTATGAGTCTGAACTGTGACATGGAGGACTCAGAGAGTTTATTGATTTTAATTTCTTCTATTTGGGATTTATCTTCTCAGGTTTTGCTTAACAGCTGAGAATAGTGTTGATAGAGAAGACTGGCTACCCACGGGCAAATTTCAGATCCTCATTTCTTCACCTATGCATTTATTTGTTTGCTTCTGGATGGATACCAGCTGCCAGGCTTTGATCAAGAATGGCTAAAGGGTGCACTCTGAGAGAACATTCCTCTCTCTCAGTCTCCATACCCAGAGCTGACAGTAGCCGGGGCCTTAAGTGGATTTCCATGAGTATCAAAGGAGAAGATCAGGCATTCTCTTTGAAGACCCTTTGTTATTGAAATCTAGATTCTGCCCCTTGATTTGGCCTGAAAACCCTGAAACACCAGGCACACTGTAGGGTCTTCTAGGAGGTAAAGGGATCTGAAACACAGGGGTTGCTATCTATGACAGAATTGTAATAAAAGCAAAGCGGGGAGGGGGGGGGACAAACACACAAACGACTGGAAATCCCTTCTTCAGGCCATTTGGAGTAGTGAGGAAAAGCTTAGAGAGTTGTTGGTTTAAACCAGACTCAGCAATTCTTGGGCCATTTCAGTATAGGAAGGATTGTTCAGCCTAGTTGATTTCCTTCCTGGAGCACTTAAGGACTAAGCTAATAAAGTGCTTTGTGACTGAGAATTCGTGTGGCAACATAGGGAAGATGAAGAGCTACGAAACAATAGGTGAAGAGTATCTGCCGTCCTTGGAAGAGCTGTTTTCCCCCGTGGATGCTCCACTGAACTTCAGTGCCAGGAGGAGCAATCTCTGTCAATGATTTGTTGTTCACCTTGCTTGCCTAACTGCTCTTTTTCCCATGGCACTGTTTTTATCTTCTTCAATTTCCTTAACATCTATGAGGCAAGCATTTATACCCTATTGTGCCTCTACATTCCAGCACACAGAGCCCCAGCCAGAGGCTGGGCATTACTTCAAACTTAGGTATTGCTGCTAGAAAGAATTAATGGCCATAGGTTGCTAGGGGTAATGAACTCTAGTCATGACTTCCTCACTTGACTGTCTTGATTCAGTAACACAGGAATTGATGTAAGCCTTTCTTTAAAGAGTGTTCTCCTTATGTCCTTCCTTGCCTCCTTTCATCTCTCCATCCTCCCTTCCTTTCCCATCTTTCTTCCACTATTGCCAAGCCTGGCAGGCTGTTACAGCTTTCTCCATCTTCTATTTTGAGATAGAATGAACAGCAGCCAGTTGCAGGGCAGGGCTATGTCTAAAATGATTTCCAGTTCCACCACTATGCAAAGGGTCAGCATGCATTCATGCCCACTATGGGTGCTACAGTGGACTCACTCATGGACTTGATTCTTTCTGCTATGAGATTCCCTTGCTCCAGTGCTGTATTTTCCTTGGTGTAGTCCATAAGACAAGAAGGAATCTTTACATTTAAACATCTTGAGCTATGGGAAACATTTCTGCATGCACATGTCCTAGGAAGAGATCTTTTGCATCCATAATTACACTCAACACTTAAAATGTGGTGACATCACCATGTTTCATGACCAAACATAGTCTTCACCATTGCTCAAGGGTAGAATAGGCTCTAACAGCATTAATTTATGGTCCCTTATCTACTGCTTTTGTGACGCTGTCCATTTATATTTGCTTGGGGAAAAGTTGTGTTGTCTGCTGCTCATGATGCCTAGCTGCCTGGCAAAGGAGATTTGATGTATTTGTGGTATTTCTGCTCTTCTCCTTTCAGCTTCTTAGGCAGTAGCAAGTCAGCCCTTTCCTTTGTTGTTCTCTTCTTCCCAATGTTTCTGGCCTTGCATAAGCCTTTTCTAAAATCCATGAATGCTCATTGCAAGTTGATCCATAAGATGCTCAGTGCTTCAGCTTTGCTTTCTTCCAGGAACAACTTAAATGAGAACAAGCCACTGTTTATTTGATGAGGGGATAGTGTACAGGGATGCGGTTCTACTATGTTGTTCTCCAGCCCAGATGTCACACCCAGCTGAGACCAGTGTCACAGTAAGCCTGTTGTCAGAGGTGCCCAAATGTGCTTTTTGTACAGTAGCTTCAGATTAGTGAGTCTTGAAAACAACCACAGGATGTTTTAATCAAACAAAGCACAGGCAGTTCTCACTTAGAGTGGGAGGGGAAGTGATGAGGGTGATTTCACCCCTCCATGTCTAATGCAGACTATGACAGATGGAGGAAAAG
>JAVSBS010006740.1:0-18155 GCA_033124195.1 Coracias cyanogaster | reverse complement strand
TCATACCAGCCATCTGTCCTTTGAGGAGAGGTTTTAAAACACAGGTCCCAAATGCAAAATGGATTTAAAAAAAAAAAGCAAAAGCAGAGCAAAAAAAAGCTCTACAACCTTGGAAGCTAAAATGGTTTCACAACACATGTGATCATACCAGCCATCTGTCCTTTGAGGAGAGGTTTTAAAACACAGGTCCCAAATGCAAAATGGATTTAAAAAAAAAAAAAGAGGCTGATTTCACTGTATGGAAGATGTTAGAGTTGTCTCAATACTTCCAGTTCAGAAACTACTTTTTTCTTAATAACACGTTTATCGAATGCAAGGCTATGGTTTTGTTTGGTGATCCTGTAAGTAAATGGATTTTCGGCCTTTACGTGGTACCTATTGATGTGTTGGCAGCTTTCAGGTATTCCTCCTAAAGAGCCATCACGCTCTGCGTGCGCTCTCTAAGGTCAGTACACAACTGACGCTAGAGAAAGTGAAGATAAAACAGACTGGGCCATGTGATGAGGTGTACAAGCTCGATTTGAGATATGGTTGAGGTTTGTGTTGTGTTTCAAAAGAGGGGTTACAAGTTTATCTAGTCCCCTGACTCAGTTATTGCAGACAGAGCTACTGAAAACAGGTTGCCAATTTTAAAATACATAATTTGAATACAAAAAGTGATTTTTTTTTCTTGGGAGTATTCTTGTATCAGGGCTAGTAATTAGCTTGCTTAAGCTTCAAGAGTGAAATGGATGCTAAACCAGTTTGAGTTTTGCATACTATTGCATGAGTCTAAAAGTCTTATTTGGTGACTAACTGATCTGTTAGACAAAGAGGAATAAAACTCTACTGCAAGAGCTCAAAATACTTGTGGCTCTGGAGTTCCTTACAACCTAAAAAAATAGTCCGTCCTGAGAACCAGAAAAAGCAAAGAATATGGCCAGAGTAAGGAAGTGGCACCCACAAACTACATGGAAATAGTTTATCTTTGGATATGAAGTTACAAGTTGGGATTAAATTAAATACATTTCCAACTTAAAACCTGGGCTACATAAGTCACTTAAACAGTAGTTTAGGGAATTTTGCAGTATAGTGATAGTCACTGGCTGTCATTTGAACACCCCGTACCCCCTGGGCTAGCTTCACGTTTCCAGCAGTATCTTCAGTCTTTGTAGAATGCCCATACAGAGTAATCTAAACCGATGCTTGTTGATGGTCATGTTGGACTTTCACATGACAAACATAATAAACTAAACTAGTTTATGTGCAGCCTATCCTACCCTGGGTTTCAGCAGAAACCTGTAAATCCAATAAAACCCTTTAGATGACAGAAAACAAGCATTGCTATGTTAAAGAACAGCACAGATGGGCCCATTTTTCTGCACCTAACTTAGATACTTTGAAAATTTTACACCTTGTCACTTAATAAGCTTGGTAATTACCATGTTAAGCCTTGCTATTTCCATTTTCATCTGGCTTACCTCAAATACAAAAGTACCAAGACAAAGCAACTAAATGCCAAATCCCATCTACATTTGGCAGTAGGCAAGCTTAATTCTCAAAGAGGGTGGAATCCAACACACATCTGATGCTTTCTGTGGAATTCTGTTATTGATAGTTGCCATCTCCCTTCGCAAAAAAAAAAACAAACCCAAAACAAAACCCAGCCACACAAAGCCCTTCACAAAAAAGCAGCACATGGAACACTCCAGTTTGGCATTCGCCTCCATGATAACAGCAGTGGGAGGTATGCAGCCAAGTTACAATTTTAGCTTTTCCATCTTAAAATCTTTCCTGGGAAAGCCAAAGTGAGTCCCACAGCTCCCTACTGCATTCCATTACTCCCCCCTGCAAGGGCATCATTGCTATTTATTATAAAGTTAGAAGGCACTGAAAAACACAGCAAACACACCAAAGTTGCAGATAAGAGAGAAAGGGTTAACAGCAGAAGGAACATCTAAGAAGGACAGAACAGTTATTTGGATACATCACATCTTAATACACTCTAGAACCCTCCCAGTTCTCTTTTTGAGGTTCTGCACTGAGATCTGGGGGGGGAACACCACAGACTTCTCAAAATGAGCTGTACCCTGGTACAGAGTCTTTCACATAATTCAGTCTGGAGGCAGCAATTGAAATCTTTTAAACTGTTTCTGTTTCTTCCAAAAGAAAATGGATGCAACACAGTAGGAAAATGGAAGGTTTCCCATGAAGCAGATAGTGGGGAGTAGGGGGAGACAAAGACAGCCATCTCCTTCCAGAACCTTCCAGAAGGTTTCTCCATGCTGCCTCACGGACAAAAACCAGCATTTGACAGTAATATCAGCTTAAAGTAAGGCTACAGTCTTCCAAAGGACCACAGCACTAGGTATCCTTCATATTAAGCACCAGGATTAGCAGCGCAATGCATCCTTGCTCCACGGCTTTTCCCACAAAAGGGGAATAAGCCAAATAACCCCAACAAGCCCCAATTCCCTGCAAAGAACTGCCCAAGAAGCAAACAGTAACTCACAGGAAGGCGCTCCCCATTCCTCCTCCTGCCCAGGCTGCTCCCCTCAGAACCATCAAAGCCAGTGGCCCCTCAGTCCACTTGGTATCTTCTCCTTTGCCTCTTTCTCCATTCTTCTCTGTCTCAGCCTAATCACAATTTGCCCCCCAAGTTCTCTCCAGCTTCCTATCATACTTCCTTCCTTGCCTTTTGTCCAGGTGGGAAGAGATGGGGAAAAAGAGGATGTCCGGCTACTCTCTCCGCACTCACAGCTGCTGCAGTGCTTTCATGTCCCAATTAGCGCCACTTGAAATGCTAAGCACTTCAGCGTGGTTTGTTTTTTTTTTGCAAAATGTCAGTCTTCTTCTGCTCCTGTCCTTCAAGTGTCACACATGCATGGGTGACAGCATTCAGGGCTCCGCCATTTCCCTTCACTAGGGTTAGAATTTCCCCCTTGCCATTTGCATAGCACAGATGAAGCAAGGGTAAAGAAGACACACTAACTAATTACCATGCTTTAGTCAACCTCTCTGAAACAGCTCCGAAAATAGTAATTTCTACATTAGTATCACTACTAATACATGCTGGAGGAGGTTCAACAACACAACCAGCAGCAGCGTGGGAGTGGGTGAGAGCAGCTAGATTGCACTTAGAGCTGCAGCAGCTGGATCAGGGCAGACCAGAAAGCACAGCACACAGGCGTGGGGAGGGAGGGGAGATCTACAACCTCGCGTAGAGGCAAGTGTGATTTCTGTCAAGAATGGTTTTTCTGATTGCAGTATTTCCAACTGATAGACTACTGCCTATTTCTGACACTGAACTCCAAGAAGGACTGAAAGACATTAAAATGAGGATCTTTATACAGGTTTGGATTATATTTTCCAGTATTTGCATCATATTGTAGCCATCTCCTCATCTGAGGTGGTCAAACCAAGGCATTAAGCTTAGCAACTGAAAGGTTAAAACAAGCACCACTGGACAGAACAAAAGCATGCCTACAGGAGCGCAGCAAAGGCCAGTTCTGTGATGAAAAAAAGAGCTCTCTGGATCACGGCACTAATGAATCGGATCTGGGCAGCTAGCAGGAAAAGTTGCACTCCTCCACCTTCTCTCTGGCTGCACACCCATCTGTTGCAATCACGTCAGAGGCAGCATTGCCTCTGCCATGTAAAAGCCTCTGGAAAGACTAGTTTTACTCGATGAACCAACACTAGTCATTCACCTACGGCTAAATTCTCAGAGCTTATTCTGTGCAGTTTTTTCCAACAGTGATCAGCCTGCAAGTCTACTGGAAAAACCTGTGGTGGAATACTAGTGGGAAAAGCACAAAGTAGCTTTCACATGTTACAATTGTCAAGGTCAGAACTTTATTCTGCCATGCAATTATTTCAGCAAGCTCTGCTGAGAAAGTAACCACCTTCATAGGAAGCAGTAGAGATTTTACAATGTTTCAGAAAAAAAAAACATAACCAAAACAACAAAACATCTCCTTTGCAGTGAGGATGCAGCTTAACTTTAAAAGCACAAGCACAGTGTAGGTTCTTTGGTCAGGTAAAGATCCCATTGTTTTGTTATGGAACAAAAAGGGTCTGACTCAAATGCCTGAGATCTTTTGCAGCCTTAGAGGAGGAACAGATTCAATACCAGCCTTATCCTCTCCCTGAAGGTTGTTGGTTTTTTAAAATTCTTTTAAAGAACTTTTCACACTATTATAGAATCTCTGTCTTCATGGCAGCAGCCCTTAAGGAAAGCTATCAAAATGCCCCAAAAGAGCACTTTTTTGGAAGCAAAAAACATGGGAATGCAACAAGCAATTGGTGTTTTAAACTGTTCTTATAAAGCATCCGTTGGTGGGACTGTCATTGTTCTATTTCATTCCTCTTCCAGCAATAGGGTGTTTTGCTGCCTTTACCAGTTAAAAATAGCATGTACATGACCAACACTTACACATTATGTTTGTGTGGCTCTTCTACGCAGATGCTATAATCACTCAGTTCCCTTTCGAGTTTATTTACAAGATTTGTTTTCCTATTTGTATTTCCCACATAACTGTTTCTACTTTTTAGAAAGAGTAGAACTTGGCCAGTAACTAAGTGCTTCTACAGTGGTTACAAAACATTAAACCAAAGCCATATCAGGTCAAACAACTAAGCTGCTGCACTGAGACCAGTATGCACGGCCTTTAAGTGTTGTGTGCGATATGAAGAACAGCAGCAAATTACAACTGGAAAAGAAAATCCAAAGAATTAAAACTTGTGGGACTAAAGAGGACTGTATGGACATGTCCCTGAACATCATGGCAAAGTTAATGTACTATCTAGCAAATTAAACTGATAAAATGAGAATTTAAAAAATGAAATTAAGATTTCCCATGGGAAGGTGGGAGGCAACAAAACATCAGCAACTTGATTAGTTTCCTGCCAGAATACAGCCCTGAACAAATTACCTTCACCTTTATTCAAATTACAATGCAGCACCATGAAGAAAGCTGCAATGTCTTCTGCCTGTTACACAAGACCCTGGTGCATCCAGGGCCATACACCACGCCAGTTCTGCAATCCCATCTGCATTTAACAAGATCCCCTGCGTACAGTATGACCACGTACTATGAAGTGGTCAAAGATCATCCTAGAGCATGCAGTAGAGAGCCTGTTAATGAGTGGTGGCAGACTACTTCAGAAATAGATTTAAAGATGATAACAAAAGGCTAAAAACAACCTGTGTATTGACTGGTTCTTCAGACATCTCAAATGGCTCATTACTGGATCTAGCCACACATCAGGGCAACAGAACAGGCAGTGCATTCACTGTCCAAAAGCACATTATTATCCTAACACATTGGCCTGCAGCAGCCACCTTATGCTATAGTCTTCTACTGGATGTGCAATCTTGAATTTGATATAAATGTTTACCAAGAAATGACTGTGCTGCATAGTAAACACCTGAAAGACATTGGAGGAATGTATGATACAATAACTTAGGCACAAACTAAGATTGCTTCCGCTAACTCAAAATGTCTCCCTGGTGGTTTTCATAGAGAACAAGCCTTTCACCCTACCTGGTAGAAAACAAAACCTAACTCCGCTTTCAGCTTTTGCTGTATGACATCAAGAGACTTGAACATCATGTAGTAATCACAGGTGTCTACTTGGTGCTTTTTTGTGCCTTTCAGATAGCAAATACCTGAGCATACCTGAAAGTGCATTTCAGTCAAACTACCTTTGCTGATCACCTAACAAACACACAGCAGACAAGAACTACAGTCCGTTAAAATAGGGGAAAAAAAATAATTCCATACTGTACTTCAGCTCAACCCTAAGCAGTCTTGTTCAGCACAGTGCTGTCTTCAAATGCAAGGTATAAGAAGCAAGATCCAGATCTTTGGTTAAACATCCCTATAATAAAGTATAAGTGCATAAAACTAAGGGCACAGTTATATCGATTCTTTATATTCTTTAGAAGTAATTTACATTTTAAACTTGGAGGAAAACCATATCTGACATGAGTAAGACCATACCGCATATTTCCAGAGGTAGGTACCTACAGATACCACAAGTGGGACTTTCACTACTTTTCCTCCCTAACTGCATTCTCAGTCTTGCAGAGATCTGCTTTGTGGCTGACAGGTCCTCCCTGTTTCATTCAGTTCCCAGACACTGTAATTTTCAGCACAGGTGGAAAAAAATTGAAGATTTAAGTCTTTTGGCTTGATTTTCCATTTTCTCTGCTCATACCCCCCAACCCTCACCCTGGAAGATTGGGCAAAGGCTGAGTAATCATGTAGGCACTGCTGTCTGGCTTCACCTTTGCATCAAATAATCACTTTGGTCATTATCAGCTTGGACCAAATTCAGGCATGCTGAAGAGAAAAAATAATTGGAATTTTCTCAATCCATTGAATTACCCACCAACAGTTATCAGTAGTGGAGACAGGAAAAAAACACATTTGAAAGAGCATTGATTGCAATTCTTCATTTTTATTGGATATACATCAACATGTACAAATACCAAGTGTTTCTCTATGAAAAAAAGGTTCGATTAAGCGGAAAAGACATTTTAAAGTAGTAATTTCTCTCTGCTGGACTCCAGTGACACCTACTGGTAAATACAGTTACCAAACATTATTGAAAATGTAGAAGCATTTACTTTATGCACCTGCCCTTAGGATCACTAATAATTTTTTTTTGGCAGCTCAGGCTAAGAATTATGTTACACAATCCGGTGTTATAGTTAATGAAACATTTTGTGTTTGTTTCAAAATAGGATTTTGACTCCATCTGATTATCAACTACTCAGAACTACACTTTTTTTCACTCTAAGGATATTAAATCATATATTTTGCTATTGGCACAATACATTAAAATCGTCTAGTGGATTTTCAGCTTACTAGAGTACACTGGGACATGTCCCCAACCATTTCCTTTATTATCTCACTAATATAACTATAGTCAAAGAGTAAACTTAATACAGCTTCATTTGCTTTCAATCACATGCGTTTTAGCATGGATTCCAGAAGTTACTCTCATCAGTAGCACAACCAGCTGAGATCATGGTTTTGCTTCTGAGAAACCCCTGCTGTTTGCAATACTGAACTGATTTGTCACAGCTGTATTAGCCTTGCAGGTCATACAGATATTTCTGAAACTAACTTAGCCAGCACTTGTAAAAGAATAAATATCAATGAACTGCCTAAGAGACAGTTGGGAGCCTTCCCCCTCCGCCTGCCCTGTTAAGTGTTCTGTGTCTTCTTTTTCTGTTAGGCCATAGAAAACTCAACTTTCTTATCCTCACATGGTGAGATTCTATAATGAGGTCTAGAGAGTTCCTCCTGGAAGGCTTTATTTCAATGGCAAAATAGAAGGAATAGTCCACCTCCAGGACTGTGACACAAATAAGGTATTTCCAATGGCCTTCTTGCAAATATTGGGATAAGCAGCTCGTTCTATGGTGGAACTACTTCGTTGTCTGTCACATTTCTACATGTCTTTCTGGTCAGATAATGCAGCCAAAGGTAACCAATTTTCTTTTCAGATACTTGGCATATTTTGTTTAAGAGAAGATAACATTCCTGCGCATCTTTAAAGTTATCCACTACAACCCTTCCAAAACCATACAAAAAACCATGATGCAAGGCTTCACACAGAAAATGAATATAATGTTTATGTAAATTCAGATACACAACAGCTGCCAGCTGGAACATGCAGAACCAATCAATAAGCAAAAGCAGTACTACTGCTCTGGGCAGCACACTTATCTCTCCATCTACCATGAGGCTCCACTATGTAAGCTCATTCAGTGCACGGGCATGAATATTTCTGTTTAAGACATTTTGTAATCAAGTGTTTTCTTCTGAGGTTGGCAGGGAAATAACGTATGCAAGGTTTTTAAACGATAGCCTTGCCAAACAACTGGCAATAAATATCACTGATAGAGGTCTAGCCATTCACATTCCATTAGTAAACTTTGTTCTTACTATCTCTGGCAGTCTTAGAGTTGTCTCAGTTTCATCTCTAACACTGAAGTGCTTTCAGACATGGCTGAACAAAGCCACCTGCCCCCAGAATTTTTCAACTCTTCCTTCTGCAAATCCTTCACGCAACTAAAGCTTCCCGTTTGAAGCCTATTTTGGTAAAGTCTGCCTTTCTCCAGGGTAAACTCTCCCAAGGCAACAAAGACCCTGTATGGAGTGGTGAGGAAGCATGGCAATGAGCTTACTCATTGCAACACAAATCAGCACAGCTCACAAAGTATTGGCCCAGGCATCTCAGATCAAAGAATGCACAGATCTTCCGAGCACCCAAGTTTAAGTTGAAAAATTGTTCCTGACAGAGCACATCAGCCAGATTTGCACAGGCAGGAATATTTTTCTAGGTTACTAGAGAGCAGAGAGGGATAGATGTAAGGCAGCTTGGTTCTGTGGTAGAATACTTTCCAATTAAGTGCTGATCCCAGTACTCAATAATAAAAACTTCTAAGCTACACTATTAAGAGAATAATTTCTACAGGAAATGTAGAGTCATTTTTATAAGTCAGGCTATAAATCTGTTAAGTGATAGTTAAACTTTGATTTTACAGACACGTCCATAAAATTGGCTTTACAAACTTGTGTACATAATGAGAATGAAAAGATACTGGAGACATTGCAGCTTGAAAAATCTGGTGAAAGAACCTAGTTCTTAGTTCTTAAACTTGCATGCATGGATGCATCTGACTTCAGAAGAGCAGAACTATACATGAACCCATGGAAATCGGATGCTCAGATGTTATTCTCTAGCACTCTGCATTCAGGCCCTGGGTTAACTGTAACTTCTCTGAAGTGCACGGTGTCAGACAAACTGATAGGAAGTTGTCATGGTGACAAGCAAATGCATATAGAAAGAACCAGCCCATAAAAATAAAAATCAAAGAGACTTTGTATTCATACCTTGACTAAGCAGATATCCACCTAATAGAATAATTATACCAGGATAAAAGCTTATTGTAAATTAGATGTTAATTTCTCCACATATGAAGCAAAAATATTTAATTGACATTGAGAATAATCCATCTAGTCCATCCGATAAATAGGAAGCTTTTCTTAGTAAATGAGGGAAGCCCAAGTCACCTGGTTTTAAGTTTCCATTTAAACACAGCAGTTTAAAATTCTCATCATTTCAAAAAAAAAGCCAAAAGCTATCTTTTATGTGAACAGATGCTGTGCTGTCTTCTTGAAGCTGCAGGCTTAGAGGCAGATTTGTCATGCAGCTGCAGAACGGAGTCAACAAGCCCGCTCTGTTCCAGGGCTACTATTCAGAACCTTTTGGGCAGCAATGAAAGAAGATCACATCAATTTCATGCTGGTTTCGCTGCTCTACAAAGATATGAGCAGCAGACACAGGCATAAATCATGCCTAGACTGCAGCAGGAAGAAGATCTGTAAAACTTGGTAGGAAAACAACGTATGAAAGACCTAGTCAGTACAACTTTTAAAAACATATTTTACTTTAGGGTACTTTTGGTGTCATGGCACCACTTCTATAACAGCCTCTCTGGCTGAGCTATGGACACTGAACTCCATGTGCCATTAAGTACCACATGAATAGGGCCCTGTATCCCTACTGGAGCATGGACTGGATGGACATCAGCCTCTGTCCCTGTGAGCAGCACTTCACCAATTCCCACAAGTTTTCAGCATTGTGTTCTGCATCTGACATTACTCCCAACTGAGCAGCTGCACTACAATCACACACTTGTTATACTATATAGATTTAGTTATAATAACAAGAAAAATTCCAATTGCAGATACAGGAAAAAAATCTTTTCAGGCAGGGAGGGGAACAAGTTGCCCAGAGTCTGTGCAATTCCCATTCTTGAATATTTTCAAGACCTAACTGGATAAAACCCTAAGCAATCCAGTCTGACCTTAGATTCAGACCAGAATCTAAGGTCAGATTCAGGTCTGGCCCTGCTTTGAGCAGGAGGTTGGATAAGACCTCCTGAGGTCCCTTCTCACCAGGACTATTTTATGATTCTGTGATAAACTACATATCCAAGTGAGTACCAAGTGATCCGTATGCTTTTTGAAAATGGCATCATACATATAAACAAAGACCTATACATTAAAATATATTAACTTCAGCTCTCTATAATATTAGCTGCTTAACTTAGAGCCCACAGGATGCCTCATTCTCTGTAACATCAATACTGTAGGTTAGGGTGGCTGCAGTGCATCAGTAGAAAATACAAGTCCCAGCACTCACTGGGTTATTGAGATCAATAGGAAGTGTGTGTAGTTAGTTTTTGCAGTATTCCAAAGGAGAGAGGAGATAAAGAATTAGGAGCAATTCAGAGGTCCATGGATTACCTGTGTTCTGCCACTGGCAAACCATAGTGGTTTTGGTTTTCTAAGGGTCTTGGAAACAAAGCTTGGTAAAAAGCAGTTCATTTAATAGATACCAGAACAATCATAATCAAGGTTAACTATGCTGAGGTATGGACTTAAATTAGATAAAAGCAGAGGCAAGGCACAAGAGGGCTAGAAAAGCAAGCTTTTGCAACAGTCTGTCAAAATCCAGTTACTGAGCTTGCCATAGCCTTGTCTTAAAGGGCACTCAACAACCTCAACCAAGTACAGTCATGCTATATTGAACTTATGTCCTGTTTATTTGTACTGATTTCCCATTTTTCCTGCTGAACTCCAGCAATCTAGTCTGTATTTTTCTGTACAGCACAAAAAAGTTAGTGTTAAGCATGCCTGCTAGTAGCTTTGATTCATCTGAAGTGCCTTCAAGCTAACAACTTGGACATAAAAGAACAGGTATTCAAAATTCAACTGAATGAGCTGCCTCTGGTTAAGCAGATTTGAAGTGTAACCTGTGATCTGCTTCAGGCAAGACTTGTGTCTTTCCTTGATTCCAAATGAAGTTTGATCATTTACAACTGGAAAGTCTTTTTCCCCCAAAAAGAGCAACTGTGACTTAGTTGGGGGCCCATATCCCTACTGGAGGCAGGATGTTTGTGCCCTGAATCTGCACACAAACTAGCTCTTCATCAGGTAGAGGACCATAAAAGCCAGATCTGCCAAAGTGTCCCTGCTGCAGATGTGGGCAGATGAGAGCAAACTGGTGTGACTCCAACAAAGCTACTCTCATACCCCTGCAGGAAACAGTTGAGAAGGGGAAAGGCAAGCACAGATCTCCTTCCTCTTTGCTCACATTTCATTGTACTGAGGCATGTTACAATCAACACTTACCCTTCTGCTTGTTGATGAGTTATGAGTCAGGAGACTCCAGCACATTCCTTCCTAGAGAAGGGGGATTAAACTATCAGATCTTTCCACTGACAAGATAAACAGCCAGTCTCCCAGGAGACAGATCTATTCCACAAGATGTTAAAGAGTCCAGCTTTGTACCTCTGATCACAGCTACCTGCTTGTTCAAATACTTGGTTATATGTTTCTGCTGACAATCAACAAACATTATTTTACAAAAATATTACATTTCAAATCTGCTTAACCAGAGGCAGTTTAGTCAGTCAATTTTGAAGTCCTGTTCTTCTATACCCAAATTAAGATTATTCGGAGGCCAGAAAGGATTAATGCATTACCATAACAATGGCTGCACCACATGAGACTCCAGACCCATCTAATCCAATACCTTGGCTCCTGTCTAGGAAATAGCTCCAGGAGAGGGCAAGTATGTAGTAGTTTACAACTGCTGCATGACTGCACCAACAGGCTCTGCAACCTGCTGCCCCTACTGCTGAGTGCCCTGTGCTCAAGGCCAGCTCAGATACAGTTCAGCTGCAATACTGGATGAGGCTCTTGTGCAAGAGCTGTGAGAAGCCTCATCAGGGCTTCCTCCACATCACTTCAAGCTTTATTAAAGGTTCAGACCATCACATTGGTCTAGCTGAGTACATCTGAAGTGCAGTCTCTAATCCTGAACTATATTGTAGTTAAGTCTCACTACATGTGGTGTGCCTTGCTGATCCACACCTCAAGTCAGCTTTCTCATTGGACCTTGAATGTGCCTCATAACTATAGACTTGTCTAGTGATGACTGGCCCTTCTCTACTCTTATTGCACAAGTCTTGTGGAATTGGTAACACCACTTCCTCTACCTGCCCTGCTGTCATGCTCAGCGCTTGGCCTGCCTACCTTTCAGAGCAGCCTGCTCTCACTACTCCCTGATGGCAATATATCTTTTGAAGAAAACAGGAAGCTCAATTCTAACCTAATATGGAACCATGCACAATTTGGTTATAACTAAGGTGAACTGGAAAAGTCCTTGATAAATGCAGGTCCCCCTTCCAGGTCCTTCTCCAAGCTCCATTAAGAAAGCATAAAATGCAAGCTCTCATGTATTCTAGGTGCAGAACAATTTCGGACAACTGGCCCATAAAAGCAACACTTCAGAAAACAGAGTAAGAGCTCCTCAGCTTTCTTTACCCATCTACTTGCTGGAAAAAAAAAATGCCACATGCCTCTAGCGCCTTATACTAGAAGGCGGGTTCACTGATCAGTGGGAAAAAGCATTAGCAGTGAAGACAGTGATATTCATGCAGTGCAATTTACCACAAGGCATCTGTCTGTACACGAATTAGTATTTTCCTTAATTATCTCTAATAGGAAATCCCAAGATTCTCAGCTGGCCCTGTCAGTTAGTATTAACTACAGACTTGGAAAATGATATAAAAATAGAAAGGAAATTGAATCCTGAAGAGGCAGCAGTAGCACTTTACAAGGAATGCAAATAGAACTTCACTGGGAACTGCTGTATTGGCACCACTGGTCCCACTCCACTGTGGAGTTTGCCACCACAGCACACAACACAGTACCATTTGATACGTGACACTCAGTTAACTCGTAGCTCTCACACAGAGCAAAAGGACTACCACAGACAGGGGGAAAAAAAATAATTGTAAAAGCAGTAAGTCCAGAGCAACACATGATGATTGGCCACCTATGCTCATCTTTTCATGTGCAACAGTTTGTCTTTTCAAAGCTCTGAAGCTTCGATCAGAAAGGTGCTGTAGTCCTGCAAAGAACTGTGCAGGGCATACTCCATTTTGCCTACTTGAGGAAATTCTGTAGATGCTGTTCTTGAACAAAATGGGATCTACTTTTCCATGTATCACACCTGGCTGTCTAACAGCCAGTCACTTGCTGCAAAGGATGTAATTTGAACCTGGCAAGCAGGGCCTCTGGGGCCTCATGCTGGATATCCAGAGACACCAGGTGGTCTCACCTGAGGATTCAGAGCACAGCTGGCACAGACCGACTGCATGAAAAAGTCCATCAGCAGTTGTACAGGTTCAAGAACACCAAACAGTTATCAAATATAGCCACTACAGACATGGTCTACAGACTCCCAGATCAGCCAAAAATACATACTGTCACTCAGTTACAGCTATAGAAGATAGGTCATACAGTGTCTCACAGAATGCCAGTCCTTTCTGCACAGTCATAGCTGTAATCATCATGGAGATCAGGAGCGAAAACTAGCAAACCAGACACTTCTCCATTTTTCTTAGGCACAAAAAGCACACCATCTTTCCCATCATCATTCCTCAGACTGTTGCATCTGCTTACTGCTCCTCTGGCATTTCACAGCCACATTCATCTCTACTTATCACAGGCCTTTTCTTCCTTTCCAACTTCTGTATTTGCTACCTTAGCTTCTCTGACACATTTAAAAGGAGAAAGGATGACCTAGAGAGGATGGCACAATAATGCAACTATCCTATTTCTCCATCACTGCATTTAGCTTCCACCCAGTTAGATACAACTTTGCTCTTCTGCTAAATCAGTAGAAACAGTGTAGGTTTTTCTAAGACACTGGAGTTCAGCTCTTTTAAGGGGAAGCATGCACAACCAAGGCAACAGCTAGACTGTTTTGCTCCCTCCTTACAGGCAAGTCTCCAGCAGCAAGACCAATCCAGTGTACACCATCACTCACCACACCACCACCACATTGCTTGGCTTCATCAAAACAATTCCAGTCAAGCTTACACCTTCCCACCAACAGCCCCCACAGAAGGCATTCATCACCAGGTGACTGCAGCTTAGTCAAGTATTATACATTTCATAATAATACATTGTTATGTTAATAAAACACCACCTTTTTCCACCTCCAAAAGACTTCCACAAACATTGATTTCTCTTTCAGAGGGAGGAGTTAACTGAAGTAATTCTGTTACGAAAGAGAGCACAGTCAATCCTCTTCTACAGAATGGCATCTACAGTCATCTCTTTATAAACTATGTGTTGTGCCATGATAACTTTGAATATATAAATCCACTGCTTGCTCCCAACCTCTTCAGTTATGTAATTTGTGGCTTGGAAAATGTCCATGTAGGTCCTGACATAAAACCATAACAGCTCCAAATATCAGTGGGGATTACTTCTACTCAGTAGGTTTGAATGGCTCTGTTAGCTAAGTGTACCTAAGAGTTACTCTGTAAATAGGCCCTGACATGCCAGAGTATTATTGCTTCCATTGTTTGCAAGTATCTGCCCTTATATAAAAGCCTATGTATTTAGTATTTACTTGATAGCTTACAATACATCAGTATTGCAATAATTAAGGAGCATTTAAGACACCCAAATCTAGCAGGTTTTCTCCACTAGGAAAAAAAGAAATATTCTTAGTTCAGACTAAAAAACACTATGAAGACAAAATGATGTGCTTTCAGCTTTGGTTTTCCTACACACTTTAAATAAAAGCTACTTGCCACAGTTAATAGCCGATTTGTCATTCCTTAACAGGTATTTTATTGTTTTTCTTTTATATTCTTCTCACCTTTCCTCGGAAAAAGCCTCAACATGACAACCTGCAACCTGAAGTTGTACAAGATAAAGTTGCACCTTTTCCCCTGTCAGTGCAGGACTGTCCCTTTCAATGTTATGACAGGGCTATATAGATTAATTTGATGCAATAATTTGGAGCATGCTAGTACAAGGCCTAAAAATTGTCTCACTACAGTGCCTCCTTCCTTAGCTAGTATTTCCACAAAAAGCATCCCAAGGCTGTGCCACCTCCATGCACCATTTAGAGTTTGCACACTCTAAATGCACACTTTACCTTTGGACTTCACACACAGGGCATTGAAGCCTGAAAGCAGGAGAAGAGAAGGCAGGGCCCTGCTCTGCCAAGGACTCCTGGCATTATGGTAGGAGAAGGGACCAGAAAAGGGTTTCCCACAAAGCAGGAGACTTTAAAGCTTTCTGAGAGCAGGTGAACAGATCATTTACAGCCTGTGGCACTAGCTCCCCAAGGGAAACACCAAGGACCACTAGTGCCCCAGATGCTCTCGCCTTGATAAGGTTGCAAAGGTTGAAAAAATGCTCTAAGGAAGCTAGGGAAACAGCATGAAGGCCAAGTACAAAGCAGTGTTCTTTGCGATACACAAGTCTGACATACTAGAAAGAATGGTGATTTTGGCTGAACATTAGCTCCTGTGACCATGGTTCCATGACTAATTACTTAGATAAATACTATACATAATATTGTGAAAAAAAGTAGTTCCTTGTGGGGCAAAAGTGAGTTAACAACCAAACACTGACAGCCTCTAAGAAGATGGAAGAATGTTAAGGCTGTGAGAAGTGCAGAAGCAAGGGGAAAAAAGTAATTTTACTTTGTAATAGCAGGATCCTCCTTCTACACTAATGCAGAAGAAACTTACTTGACACACAAGTCTTACACTGAATATAGATTCTTATATCTCCAGAATGCAAGAAGAGGATATAATTTTCACTTCTTGCCCTTTCTAGGGTATCTGGTAGAGTCAGACAGGGTTGACTAAATCACTTTAAATATTTCCCATAACACCTAAGATTATTATCATTAGTATCTCTGAATGTTAATAAATAATTTCCACATGCTGTAAACAGCATCTGGTCTATTTTGCGTAATTATGCTGTTGAGGTAGCTTCTGTTGCCATAGTCCCCATCTGACAAGGGTGTACCTGCTGCCACATCAGAGCACTCCCAGGCCACCAGGCAGTTACAACCAGCAGCTATAGTTCTGCCTTCAGTTTTTTCATCCCTCAGCAAATTCACACCCACAAATACAGACTCCACAGCTGAACAGCCAGCAGCCTCTCTGGTAGTAGTCATGAGGCAGACATTGTTTTTCTTTCTAGAAGCACATAGTCTTGTGTGAGCAAGGACAGATAGGTCTTCTAGATGAAGCTGGGACTCAACCTGTATTTCTGCTGTGGATTTCCTGAATGGCTTTATACAACTCTTATTCACTTCATGTCTGTCTTCTGTACTACAAGATGAAGATACTGCTTCCTGCCTTTGTCTTTCTTCTGTGTGGTTTTGAGTGGGAGAAAAATCTTTTTGACACTCTTAAAATGCAAACCTGCTGGCTCTAGCAGTCTTTTACAGCTTCTCACTGAAAAGAGTTCATTCTGTGGTGAGAAATGTTGCACTGGGGAGAAGGGAATATTATGACTTCCCTCGCCTCAGTAGCTCATTTTATGAGAGCAGCATCTGGCCTGGCAGGCCTCTCATAAAGCGTGGTAGGACCCAACTGATAGAATTAAAGTGGTCACATTCGAGTTGCAGTTTGGCCTATGGTGCTCCATAACAAACCTTTGCCTTCTCACATCTTTAAGAGAATAAAAAGTCAAAACGCTCACATAGTAATCCAGTGCCATATGGATTGTCCTGTCATTATTTTACTCCTGGGATTTGACAGCATGGGCTACCTCAAGCACCAAATAAAGTGGAAATCTTCACAAAAACAATTGCCCTGTAATTACTTTCAGAAGCAATAAAAGCAAGAAAAGCCACCCTCTGACTCCTGCACATCTAGGAAAGAGACTACAATTAACTTAATAGACATATTTGAAGAAGCCAGAATAGAACTGTATCATCCCTCTTGCTCAGCCTTCACCAGCTTTCTGTACTCACTTCTACTGTACTTTGTTTTCAATTCTCCAGACCAGCTCATATCACAGGAAGAAAGAACCATGCCTTTAGGAAGCAATACGAAAATTCGTTATGTAAGTGACATATAGTACAAACAGCCAGAAGTGCAGTTGAGAAGAACAAACAGAGGAATTTCTGGGAGTTGTAAAGCATTGCCAGCAGTAGCATCAAGAAGAAAGTTTACATTGAATAGAAATACAGTCACTGAAGATGCCTGAAAGCCATACAGACCAGTTCTATAGCTGCTCCAGCGAGGACAGGTAAAGAACTAGGCACAGTAATACAGCTGTTAGTGCCCGCAGCACCTCACCAAGGCAGACCCACAGAGAGCAGCCACATTTGATACAGTATCCAGATTATCCAGCAAGTTGCAGTAATAGTGCAAGTCCAAAGTAACACCAGACAATTGCTCTACAGATCAGGTCTGGTCCAGTAAGAACATCCAGGGTCAGACACCTCACTAAGCGATCAGCATGCCCCACAAAGGCAAAACAAACCTGAAATGAAGCTAGAAAAACCAGACTAGAGATCAGAACAGGAGAAAGCACTAGAATCAATACTCAGACAACAGTATCTTACAACAGAACTTAAATACTGAAGGCTTAGACCCAAGTTCAAGTAGAGTTCCTGGACCTATGAGAAGAGCATGTGGGTGGGGGTCCCAGATGAGGTTGGTTAGGGTCATTAAGGCTTAGTCACTCAGGGCCCTGACACATTTAATTCATTTATTTTATGCCAAAACAAAATGTTAAAAGGCAACACAACTCTTCAGAGAATCCACAGCTACACAAATACTGTTTGCACAAACCAAGGATATTTTGGAGGAATTGTACTGTCTCAAAGAGGTTACACAGGCCCAATTGCTCTTACCATTTAGTTTTCAAGTGATTATTGGCACAGCTGGGTCTGCACATGACTTGTGCCAGCACAGCATGTGATCACGTTCCTGACAGCTCAAAACATTTCCTTTGCCTGTGCTCACTTGCAGTTTTCTGCTTGGAAAATGACAGGAGCCGCAAAGTATGTGCCTTAAATCAATGTGGCCAGTTCTCTTATCCTCCAGCTGCTATTTTAAAGATTATCCCCAAATGCCTTGCAGAACATGCTGCACATATACCTACCCCATATGTTGTGCTGGTTCAGCCATCATCATAATTTTATGCTGCCATCAGTTGCCTGATCACACAGGCCACACTGAACTCAGCAACAGCCCCTCACAAGTCTTCTTTCAAACAGTCCTGCCACAGGTTCCTGTGGGCCCAGCTCCT
>JAVSBS010006739.1:35968-48115 GCA_033124195.1 Coracias cyanogaster | reverse complement strand
GGATCAAGCCTGAGGGGAGGAAAGTAAAACTGTGTCGTATTTCTCTGAAAAGAGCATTGTTTCTTTTTTTAAAAAAAATAGCAATAACCTATCCATAACATCTTCCCTTGGGAACAAGCAGCCTGGCAAGGAGACTGACAGCAGGCATCGGATCCCTGGGAACCGCTCCAGGATTCCCTGCGGATCCCTCTGTCACTCCCAGCTGCTGGGTGCAGAGGAGCGCGGGTTTCAGCGCCCGGGCGGCCCCTCCGACGGGGCGGGGGCGGTGCCGGTGCCGCCGTTGCCTGGTCTTCTGCAGCGAGCCGGGAGTCGTTGGGCTCCTTCTCCTCCTCCGTGGAACGGGTTTTCCCTCAGCCGCCCGCCGCAGCTCCCGGTGACGGTGACGGTACCGTCCGGGGGGCCTGGGGGTGCAGCCGGTGCCGGGGCTCGGGTTGTCGCGGCCTCGCGTCCGCTCTGAGGGAGGCCCTGAGCCCGCTGCCGCCGTGTCCGGGTGTGCCGGGAGCTCGGTCACGGCGCTGGCAGCTGGGCTGCGGTGACATCTGGACGGGCTACACGGGCCCCCGGTCCTGCGGCGCATCTGCGGGCAAGGCTGTAAAGCTGCAGAGACCTAACGGGGGGCACAGCCCCACTTTTTGATGTCGCTGTGGGGAGCGGTGACACTCAGCAGAACGAGCCCTGCTGTGACTTTTGTAAGTCGCAGGTTAATGCTTCGGGGATGCCCGGGACACACCTCCCCTGCCTCCGTAAGGATGGTACTGCTTTTGAGCAAGCAGTAGTACTCCAAACTTCACAATCTCCTGTTTGCAGTTATTTTCCACTTAAAAAAACTAGGTTTCCTAACGGTATGACCAAGCAGTGCTGTGAATAGGAGAACTGGCCGGCATTTCTGATTCCTGCTTTAGCTGGAAGCAGGGATGCTGTGCTAAAAGGAGGCCAGAGGTACTTCAGCAGCAGCAGGTACGCTAGCAGGGAGCGTGTTTTAAATGGAGAGAGGCTGCTTGTTCCTTCTGCCCCGTAAACAGCCCTGATTCCTGTGGTGTTGAGCTCTCTTCCTCGTTCCTTACATCTGGTCAATACTCCTAACCTGAGTGACAATAACTGTAGGTTCACCACAGGATATACAACTAATCTGTAGACTGTCTTATTAAATACTCTTCCTATAAGTAATCCATGCTTAAGAAGTGGGATTTTTGTGTGTGTGTGAGGAACTTGCATTAATTAATGTTCCAACCTTCCTCTGAGCAGAAGTTATGTATGAGAAATTATCCAGAAGAACTTGTGAATCTAGCAGGTGATGACTTCAGCTGTTGCAACTCCTCTCATCGACAGTTTACTTTCTAGCAAGCCTGATACGTTTTACCTGTTTCAGTAGCTGAGGGGTGCATGGGCCAAGTCCGATGAAAAGCTGTATAACTTCTAATACTCCCCAGTTTGCAGTCCAGGTTACAGCTTCATTGTTAACTTGTTTTCATCCTGCCTTGTTACCTTTTTTTCCATCGTGCCTTATGACACTTTTTTGCTAGTGCAAATGACAATAGATTTTTGTGTCCCTTCCTTTGGTTTACATCATTATGGTTAGAAAAAAAAAAAGTCACAAAATTCTTTTAGAATGAGCACTCGGAAGTAGTTTTTCAATCCAGACTCCACGTGTGTGTTGTCTTGTCTGGGTGAGTGTGATAGCCAATATTGCTCCCCCGGCTTTGTCTTTCATCTCTGGGCTCTGTTACTAATGGGTGTTCCGAAAAATTCTCTATGGATCTGTTCTGATCTTTTGTTAATAACAGAACGCTGGAGCACTGTGCTTTTTGATTTAAAATCTGTCTCTAAGATACATCTATTAGTAATTGTTTGTTTTACTGCAGAAGCCCTGTTGATAGTTGAAAGATGGCTTGAAGTGTGTGTAGCCCAGATGGTTTATAAAGAGGCAGTGTGGGATAACAAAATACAGGAAGCCATAACAGAGACTTGGTTTCTTATTTCATGTAAGTTGACTATTTTGCCATTTTGGACACTTCATCTTATGTCCCTTTTATCTGAATACTTTGTCTATTGGTGGGTGATGCTGTCCCAGACTTGAACTTTCCTGGTTTAAATAAGCCACACAAATAGATCCTTCTGTTTGAAGAGGTGTGTAAATGAAGCCCCACTAAGAAATAAGGGTTGAAGTGCTTTTGCAGGACGTTAAGACTGTATTTTACTTTGTTATAGTATAGATGTAAGGAAGTAGGTTGTCATTAACTAAATGCTTTTTGGGTTTGTTCTTCATCCCACCTAAAAGTGCTGTCTTCAAAAGATGTAGACCTATACAGTTCTCCATCCCAACTAATGTTTGGAGAACTAGGTCTTCACATGCTAGACTTGTTCTAAAGTCAAGTACAAAGGCATCCATGAATAATTTTTCTGTTATTTTTGTCAGCAGTATGCATTAAGACTTTATCATGCTGCTTAGCATTGCAAGAATTGCTTTAAACTTGCATTTATATTTTTTTCCTGTAGACCATTGCTTGTAAAAACACTCAGATGAAGATGATTTAGGCCCAGGTTAGGCGTGACTTTAATGTGGCAACTGAAGTAGTAATAATATAAGCCTTTTATGGATGCTGAAAATAGCCAGTCTTCTGAACAACCTGCTAAGGAAAAGGCAAAGAATTTCAGGAAGAGCTTTGTAGATGTGGTGAAATACCACCCAGAAGACCAAAGCGTGTGTCAAATGAATAGTTTGCTTCTCTATTGTTCTAAGCAGCTTCTGTTAATTTAAATTTAATAGAACAAATGGGTAAGTGTAGACTTAATAGCATTGACTCAAAGGCTGTACTTGGCAGAGGCTGAGTTTCTGTTTCCTGGGGATGAAGGAGAAACTAAAAAAACGAAACTGAAAACAAAATTTGAAACTACTACATACTTACCTGAATTCTCCAGAAGACTAAGAAGGGGCAAAGCTAGTATGGAAACTGTACTTTGGAGAATTTGCGCTTTTTGCTTAGTAAGAGCATGTCAACCCCCTAGTAAATGTGGTTTTGAGATTGTTAGGAAATGAACTGCAAAATTTTTTGGTGTACTCACAAGCTCTTCATGTTTCTTCAAGTCAGAAGAGCTCAGAAGTTCTTACTTGAGTTAGTACATCTCAGGTGGTACATAATCTCCTACTACGTGCTTCGGTCACTAGCAGTGCATGAGAGCTTCCAGGAGTGTGTTGGGCACCTTTTCATAGGCATGGTTTGGTGCTCTTGGTAGGTACGTGTACCAGCCGTTTTGCAGAAAATGAAGTTGTTTTGTTGCTGCCATTACATTCCTTGAATTCAGTGGGAGTGGAATTACATCCAATATATTAAGCCATTTGCAAGTGTTTCCTCTTAATACCAAATGTTGTATTCTGACAACAGAGGCATTTTCAGCACTAAAGCTTTGATGAATTTTGGCTATTGAACTTGCTTCATACTGCAATATGTCATCTGTGTATTCACTATTTAAAAGTGGCTTTCTTTCTAAGCCTTAAAATAGGATGCTATTTTCTTCTACAGTAATCTAGATGTATTCCTTAATAAAACCTGTACATCTGTACATGCCGGTTTTAGAGCACTTTACAGCAATAAAACCACTAGCAAGCTATACATATAATTCTGAATGTTCCTTAATTCTTTTCTGAAGTGATTCTCCTTTTTCATGCATTTCATGTTTAAATTGAAGTAGTGAAACAGCCAATTTTGCCACAGTACATTGTTGTCATAAAGGCATTGGGAAATGAACAGCTGAAATAAATCCCTTGGTAATGTACTTTCAGAGGTTTTCGTTTTCCTTAAGCAATGACGGATGTTGACACATACCTTTTAAATTAGAAGAATGTTGAAAAAAACATTTATATTTTTCCTGTATTGCTCTGTGATACAAGAATGGAGCCATATGATTCTAGAAGCGTAGCATTTATTTTAAAAGCTTGTAAAGGACTTTGCGCATCTGCTTTATCAGGAATTCCATCTCTGCAAGGTTGCCTTCACTTTGGGGAAAAAAAAAAATCATGAAGTTACTTTTAGAGGTGGCTTCAGAAAGGGAACTATTAGAGTTCACTTGTTTGTGGTTTTGGACGTGCAGTTCCTCCACTTGACTTAGTTTGACCACTTCCCGCCTTGCCCCCAGTTTGAGCTTAAAAATACATCTGTTTTGTCACACCTGATTTTAGATACCACTGCTTTATGGTTTCCACTGGTGAACTTACTAAATTAGTATTGTGTTTGTAGCTCCTGCAAAGATTGCAGTCCAAATATTAGAGGCTGGATCATACCTTAGTAAATCAGTTGTGTAATTAGAATATTTCTATTGGCTATGGAGTATTTCTTGAAAAATATTTTGCTGTTCTGCTGAAGGCCGTTGTGATGCAGGGTATGGAAAAGCTGTTATTTCTCTTCTCTCTCCAGAGCTTTTCTTGTTCCATAAGTTTCATTACATGTAAATGCATGTCCTATTTTTTTCTGCAGTTGTCCTACTTCATAGCTTTCACTTCTTGAATGGATTTACTCATTACTACACTAGTGCTACAGTGTGTGTGGGTCTGTGTAATGTCCCCGGACAAATGTGTGCATTGTTTAAAGTGCAGGTGAATGACACTGTTACTGCCTGTACCTTAGATGGGCTTAATGGCAGGTTGTGCAATAGCAAATAAATACTGTGCCCAGTAGCAAAGAGGTCCCTGAGCCCGAGCAGCTTTCCTGATTTTGCTGCTACTTTTCACATGGGAGATTTTCTAACTAAATATTTAAAAGAGCTTCTTACCAGAAATTGTTCCAATCCAGCCTACTTAAGCAGGGATTGTATTCATGCTTAATTAGGCTTTCCTCTCTTTAATGCTTATAAAATAAAGCCCTTTCAAACTTTCAGTTGATGTGACCTGAAGGTGACCTGGATCTTTATAATGGTTGGCTTTTGAAGCCTGTTGGATTAAACAGATGTACAGCAGAAATCTGTGGAAAAAACAGACTGGCTGTCCTCAGCTAAAAATGTAGAGACTATTTTCTTGGGAAAACAGACTGTATTGCCCAATATTGGTGAGATTCTCTACATTTTATTATGTGAATCTCTAAATTCACCACTTGTTCTTTCCTATTTTATCTCTGCAAAAGCCTTTTTTTTCCTGTTTGCTTTCTGTTTCAAAAGCTAGGAAAGATGATAAACAGCAACTGTTAAACATTTGGACATGCTTTGCTTCGTAACTTTCACCTAGGAGTGTTAACAAAATTATCTGAGCAGCTCTGAGCTCCTGGTGCTGGTGTTTAAGCAAGTGCTGGAATATCATGGACTAATCTTGGTGAATTTTGGGGAAAAAGACACCTAAGTGTTGGCTCGGCATGAAAACGTTAATCCCAGGCGGTGATTGTGAAACTGTTACTGGCAGAGGACTGGAAAAATGCAGCATGATTGTCACTGATCCATGTGGATGTTTGGAAAATACTCTTTCTTAGAAACTATCCCGCACTCTGTAGTGGTAGGAAGAAGATTTTAGGAAATGACAGCGCGCAGTTGGGGTCATACAGCTTTCTCTGCTCCCGACCTCCTCCTCCCAGCACCGGTTTCCGCTTTCTTGTCTAATCGGAGCAGCCAGGAAATGATCCCAGAGGTAAAACCGCTTTGCTTGGCATCTTTAAAAATGCACATTGACCTGCTGCTGGAATGGTTGTGGCAGGATCCGGCTTGGCTGTATTGGTAGAAAGAGCAGGGAACGTACAAACCTTACCTGTGTGGGAGTCTGGAGGGACGCAGGGAGGTTGTATTGGGAAATGGTTTTATGGCCTGTCTTGGTGGCTCCAGTGAGCTTACTGTCTGCAGGCAGAATCAATACTGGGAGGTTGCTTCTCTTCTGCAAGCTGAGACCTTTCTCTGCCAACTAGCAGCTGTTGGGACTCCTTTGAAATTGTTTGGGAAACTGAGTCATAGGAAAGATTTTGAGCTATTCATGTAGGAGTGAAAGAGGCCATGGGAATTTCTGCATGAGTGTAGCTAACCTAGACCTTACTGAGCCTGGTTGGTCATCCCTAAAATTGTCAGCAGGAGTCAGCTCTGGTAATTACCCTTTCTGAAGGCTTTTCCTTAATTTTTTTTCCTGTGTTAGATAATGCAGCTAAATGGAAATGATTCTTAGCGTGCCTGTTTTCCTTACACTTGTGTTTATTTTCTATGGGCATGGTCTCAGCTGAACTATCAAATCAGGCTGTTTCAGAAGAATTGTTATAATTCTGATTTTTTCCCTAAACAAAACAGAATCTGGCAGAGTAATAGAGGCTTTTGCACATTTAGGCTTTTTTCTTTGGAGAGCTGAAAGCTCTTCTTTGGTCCTATGGGAAGCGTATATCAGTGGTGCTAATTATAATCCTGAGATGAGCTTGTTGTCGTGCGGAGGCAATAGGAAGTATCAACTTCTCACTAAAACTCGGAATATGGTGCTCTGCTTATTAGGTGTAGCCGTAGCAGATACTGGGAATAGGATGGCATTTTTTATCGTGGCTTTTCTGCTGTTGTGAGGCTTTGACTCTCAATCTCGTATCAACTTTAGGAGAACAACTCAAAAGACCATTTAGGCTTTTTCATTAGTTGTATTGACAAGGTAGCCAATTCTTTGTTACAGTCAGTGCTGATGGAGGAAGTGTGGTGGGGACTTACCTTTTCCATACAGACAGAACTAATGACCACATCTAAAGAGCAATGCTCTCTTCTTTCAGGTGGCAAACCCCATGACATGAAGAGGGGACTCTGTCAGTGCTGTAGGGGCCAAAGCAGAACTGGATGGGAAAATGCTTGAGTACGTGTGGAAAAAATAGTTGTGGCCCAAAGCTGTTTTTTAATATAATCTTACTGTGAGAATGAGCTCTGAGGTGTTTATCCCTAGGCTCTCCAGAAGAGACAACTGTCATATTGATCAGAGTGGGTTCTATGCAGTCAGATGCTTTGATGGCTGTCTAACGAATTTGTGTGTTCCACCTGCTCAGGAGCATTTTCTTGGGGGACAATGGAAGAGGCTAATAACCGGATAGAGAGTAAGTGCTACAAGGGATTGGGCAATAACTCTGCTTCCTTCAAATCCTAGAAAAGATGAATAACTGAATGTGGTGAATCATCACTGATGTGATTTTTCAGAGAAACGGCCAACGTTCCTTTGAGACTTGCTGAATAAGCAGTTGTTGCAATTTTTTGGCTGTGTGTGAAGTAGCCTCTTCCTACTTCCCCAACCATCACTAAACAGGAAAAGCCACGTTAAGTGGTGAATCTGGATTCCAGGTGTCCCTTTAATCAGTTTCTGTTGCACAGTTTCCAAACGTAATTACACTAGTTGAATTGTAATCAGCTTTGTGGGCTTTTGTTACCATTTACAAGGATTTGGGCTTCTTGCTTTGCAGGAAGATATCTTAATTGTAATTTCAAATGGACAAGATAAGAGAATATGGAGAGAGCGTGTCAGGCTGACTTCCTGAAAATAGACACTTTAATTTCTGTATAATAGCTATGTGTTTTGGTTTGTGACATCTTGGCTTTCTGTCATTTCCATCTAAGCTGCTAGGATATAAGGTGTTTTAAATAACTTTTTTGTTGTTGTTTTGTTTTCATGCTTACTAGTTTTGAATTTGTTCTCAAGGCTAGATGGTTCAAAATTGCTACAGATATTTGACAGTTGTTGATAATAAAGGATATTTAAAGTGAATTTTAGAAAATGGAATAGCTTTTTTTGCCTGAGCAGCATTGTGCTTTGGAAGGAAACTTCAGTAAATAAATTCTGGATTAGTTAAGGTTGAACACACAAGGTAATGCCATCTGCGATGTGTTGCTGTTGCCTCTTTGTATGGAATAGTAATAATTCTTGATTTACACAACTTACTTTTCATAGTGGTAGATGTTAAATGAGGATTTAATTCTACGAATTTAATTTTGATGTGCCCCACTTTGTTGATTTGCATCCAATGGTACATTTATGTTTTTCAGTGTGCAAGCTTTTAATTTCATTTAATTTGAAAGAGGAGAATTAGTTCTGTGTCATTCTGAAGGCCACTTCCAAAACCAGAAGATGCTTCACAGTACCTGAAAGAAATTACTAATAAATGCCTGCAGTGGATTTTTAACTGTGAAGCTGAATTTATAACACTCAAACACTCGACTAATTGAATTACCTAGTTGGTATGCAGGTACATGCCAGGTAGAGTTATTGTTACGGAATGGACAAATTTGTTATATAAACTCAAGGTGCTGGAAATGCCTTTGTTTGTTTGTTGTTATTTCAGTATTGTCTATTTGTGATAATTCAGAATGCAGCATTAATTTTAACATCTGAAAAAATTGTGCATAACGCTCTGATCTTCCCTTTTTGTTTGTGTAAGACTCCTGTTGATATTAAGCAGTTCAGCAAAATTGGGTGGCGTTTGAAATGAAAATATTCAGTACTTTACATAAAACACGTTTCAAAGTTTGTACAGGGTGAGTGAAGTCCTCCGAGCTGAGTAACAAATGATGCATCATCTGATGCTGCACTGCAGGCAGTAACTGGGTGGGTGCTCACGTGTCGCTTGGCACGAATGCAACGAGCTTCTTGCATGTTCCAGCTTACAAACACGGTGAGCCGTGCCCTGAATTTGTGTTTGTGGTAGAATTTCTATTTCTCGCTTCGAGTTTTGTAGCTGCAGGTGCGCCGTGCGACTGAGCATGTTCAGTGGGGAAGCCTGGGGGATTTAGTGGTACTTTGAGCACTGGTGGTGGCTCCAGCCACCCCTGGCCAAGCCTAGCAGAGATGGTGAATGTGCTTCAAGTCGTTAGGGCTCTCCTACAACATCAGACTGATAGAACTGGAAGGAGAGTGTAGAAGCACATGTACCTGGGTGGATTCTTCCCTCTCCTCTGACTCTGGGTACTCTCCAACTCTCTTCAGTGTTGAGAGTTGCATTTTCTCAGGCAGCACCTTAATTTTTGGCTCTCCATTTTCATGTATTTCAATGTAAATTATGTGGCCATGGGATTATCTGTGTAACAAGACTTTAGACAGCTGTATTTATAAAGCTTTGTGTATGCAAATGGTAAAGGAAGTATCTGTTACTACGCTTAGCCCAGATTAATTTTATTTCCTTGCTAATTAAACAATATTAAAAATGGAGATTATAGGCTTGCCTCCTTTACTATCTTTGAAATGTCAAAAGTGTTTTTAAAGCACTTTTCAAATTTAAACACTGTAGGGGTAAACAAAATCACAGCTTCCTTGAAGTATGTCTGAGTAGGTGTGCAAAATACCTGGTATCTATTACTGAGATAATTAAATAAATGTCAAGTAATGATATTGCTGGTATTGGCCAGGTATTAGTCTAAAAAAGGTACAGTGGAGCTTGAAATGAAGAGACTGGAAAGAATTATGCTTTATGAACGTAATTGTGGTGGGTGAATTATTAATTCTTAAAATTTAAAAGTGGTTCACTGAGATTTAGATATATCTGTGTAGTTAATATATAAATAATTAACATTAAGCATGCATTATAAATGAAAAATTATCATCATCAGAAACGGATACGTTCTAGTTACTGAGGAGCACTCCAAAGCTTTTGTAGTAACCTTTCTGGTACAGAAATAATGAGAGGTTGGGCAGCCGTGGGTGTTTACTGGAATATTCTGTGACGATGGCGGCAGTCATTCCTGAGGGCTACTTGTTAGATATTGGAGGGGAGGTGAGGAGAGGTTGCTTCAGCTGTTGTTGGTAGAAATGTGGGGTGAGTATGGTCTCACCATCTTTTTCCTTAACTAAATGAAACTGTTCAAGTGCTTCACAGGTCTGCAAGCTCTTGGACCTCTCTTTGGCTTCTACTCCATGAAGCAGAGAGACAGCTGCTAGGGATGGGTTTGAGCAAAACCAGCTCTGACCTTCACCTCAGTGCTTAAAATCTGGATCTGAATTTTCTGTTTCTGAGTGTTTCCTAATTGTATAGTGGTCATACTTGGAGAAGTACCTAAGAACTTTCTTCGGCTTATTAGTTCTCATTTCTAATAACTTTTTCCTTTTCTTAGGAATACATAATCCGTGTTCAGAGAGGAGTTTCGGCAGAAAACAGTTGGCAGGTAATTTCTTAAACTGTGCTTTGTGTAACCAGGGCGCCTTTTTAGTTTGAAAATTGCCTCTTTCTAGCTTTTAAAATTTGAGCTGGAGGGGGAAATGTTGCTTTGGAATTGAGAACATGAAGTGCTTGAATACTTTTGGTCAAAAACTAAGAGAAAAACAGTACTGCTGCCAGCTACAGAAGGCACGTTGTCTGCTGTTATTGTGTATGTTCCAGGAAAAATGCCTGTCATGTCTTACTACTGTGTGTTGGTACCACCATCATTTTTCAGTATCAAATGCCAGTTTGCCTTCCTTACTGCTAAAATCACAGCCTTGCTGATACATGAGCAACAAAACCTAGAAGTAGTATTGAAGATGACTGTGAAAAGTTGTTGCATCTAATATGGCAAAAATGCTTCGTTTGCAGTCAACTTTGCTCACAGGTTTTTTTTTTTAAGCTGTTTTAAGATGTTTAGAAATGCATTTTCATTCTGGTCAAAACGTGATTAAAAACTGTTCTTTGCTTTCTGACAACGTGACATAAATCCAGCAGTTACGCATTTGTACAAAAGGGGTTAAAATAAGAAGATTATAAATGGGAATTAGTTTTCTCTGATGGGATTTTGAAGAGTAAAATGCTAATGGGAAAAGTAATATGTTTCCTGAACTTTATCTTTTGCAGATTGTGAGGCGATACAGTGACTTTGACTTGCTTAATAATAGCTTGCAGGTAACTTTCACCCTGGATATATAAATATACAATGTAGTTTAGAAGGATGTATTTTAAATGGCTTGTGATATTTTTATCTATTGCAGTGAAGAAAAAATAAAAATTCACGTAGGTGTAAAGAGAAACTGTGACTTCAAATGTATACTTTTTTCACTCATGTTTTCTCTTGTAAAATCTTAATTTTAGCATCAACAGGACCGATTTTATATAGAAATGGAGGAAACTGGCAGACACTGAATCTTTCCCTTCAGTACTGTGACTCGTTCCGGTTTGATGTGTTATTATTTGTTCCTCCTTTGATTTGAAGAAAGCCAAGGCACATACCAACCTTATAAATCCAGCACTGAAGTGCTATGTGTCTCAGTATTTATATTCGCCTAAAAGCACTACCAGATGCTGCTCATCATGTGATGGTTTTCTGTATCACTGGAAAGTGTTCCGTAGTTGAACACTGGACTTACTGTGTGTTTTCTTTTGCTTTTTAGGACAATTATTTCTTTTTAGTTTGTGTGGGAAAAAGCAGGGTATAGGAGTGTGTTTGGGAAAAGGGGGGAAACAGCAGTGACTAGCGTCTACAGGAGCAAAACTCATTACTCGAGATTTTCATAGTACTAGGCAAACAAGATTTAAAAGTGAATGCTTCTACGATTTGAGGGTGGATTTTTTTTGTGACTTAGAAATTCCCCCCCACTGTTAAATGATGTGTGAATTCAAGAGCTTAATACCGCTTCCACTTCCTCTCCCCCCCAGTCAAATCAGCTATCTGCTTCGTAAACCTCAGTGAGCAAAAACATGTAAGGACATTGATTTTTGTGCTCTGATAGTCTGCTATAACTGATTCCTATGCTAGAAGGTGGATGGGGGGGCAAGTTAGTCATAACTGACAGATGCGTTATAGTTGCCTTGTAGAATTATTTTATTGAATGTGCAGTAACGCGTAGGAACTTTTATCGTGACCCAGAAACCTCTTGTGTGATCGCTGAATAAATGCAATACAAAGATGTCTCCTGCTCCAGAGAAATTCAAGATTCAAAATTAAATGAGCACCGTCGAAACATGAGGAATTGATGGTACTAGTCATCACAGTGCATAGTGGTCATTGCGGTCTTAACCACAGTCAAGTTTTGATAGAGATTACAGAGAAAGAATTTTGAGAAAGTTTTTACAAGAACTGATAAGAGCACACAAAGTTTGATTTATGCTGTACATGGTATATGACATAAGGAGGCAAGTATATGTTTTTGTCAGTTAATGAATGCTGCTCATTTAAGGGTATTTTAAAATAGTTGAACACTGTATTTTATCTTAGTTTGTCATGTTAAGACATCAATTTTGTGAAATTACAGTGTAGTAAATACATAATGGC
>JAVSBS010006739.1:23994-35868 GCA_033124195.1 Coracias cyanogaster | reverse complement strand
CTTTCAAATGAGGTAGCTTTAGTAGAAAAGGCAATGGATCTTTAAGACTTAAAATTAAGAAATGACAGGCTCTGAAAGGTTAGGCCTAGGTGGCGGGTCTAGACAGTGAAGGTAAATAGGTTATGTATGATGCAGTACAGAAAGAAAAGGCCTTTTTATCTGAGACAGAGGTGAGTGATAAAAATTCAGATTATTTGACAGCAACTTGCAGAGTGGAACAAGGAGGAATTTTCAGTGAGAGAGAGATTTTGCAGATACAAGATACCAAGATCAGGGACAAAATGTCAGCTGCTTGGCTGGCTAGAAAAGATCAAACAGAATCATCAAGATATGGCTCTGACTTGGATAGGAGGATGTGCAGAGGGGGGCTAAATTGACAGGCCATGTTCTTTAGCACTTGAGCTCCTTCAGTGAAAAAAACAGATCACCCCTTAATGTTTAAATTCCTGTTTCTGCTTTCCACAGTCTGGAAAGGCAAAGATGTATCTCTGCTTGGAGACAGCCTTTCTGGCTAGTGCTGAGAGCCACCCTAAGAGGTGTAATCCTTCATTATGTGCCCAGCAGAAGGGCAGGAAGAGAGTGTTAAGCCTTTATCAAAGATGCACAACTCTCCTTTTGACAAACACCACTGTTCCTCCAGCCTAGTTCCGTATGCCAAGGCTTGAGAGACAGCAGTCGCTGGTGAGAAGCATGTTAAAATTGCTCCTTTCTCCTGCTGTGTTGAAGGTTTTTATAAATTGCTCTTTGTGATGCTGGAGCTGAAGTTTTCTGATCCACTAAGACATGCAGCACTCCTCAGTTCTTTCCATCCAGAATTCTAAGCAACAATATTTCATCACAATATTCAGATCCTATGCCTTGTCTCTAAACTCTTTAAACTCTTTTCTGGTGCATATTGAAATTAGAGTAAACAAATAAGCAAAACTCCAGACAACCCTTCCCAAAACAGTATAAAGCAATGAGAAGGAAGAAAACACCAAACCCCAATCTTCTTCCTCCAAAACTAAAATGTTGCTGGAGCTTCTTGTGGGTGTAAAGCCTGAATTCCTTCAGTTTGTGTGGCATACTTGACCTCTCTGTAGGTTTTGGTGGTTGTGTTTGAACACATAGCTGCAACTGAGTTGGAATGCAACTTTTCTGTTGTTAATCTGGTGCTACTTATATAATGATAGTAAAGATTGAGCATTTCAAAACTGTCCAGGCTAGGGGATGCAGGCCTACCAAACACCTTGGTGTATACCTGTGACCCTGATTCAAGCGAGATTCCCTGAACTCTCGGCTGGGTACTGGATTGAAAAGCTCCTTCCAGACCTCCCTGCATTTCTTCCTCTGCTTATTTGACAGAGGTGTGGGGATCATTGGCTGCTCTTCTGTTTGATCAAGTGAACTACTGGTACATTATTCCACAGCAAGATATCTGGCTTCTGTGAAGCATTTCATTGCAGCTTTTGAGCAGACATTCCTGAGCGGGCTGTGGTTTGAAGATAAGAATGTTAATTCCCATGTTCTCCTGTAGCGAAGCCCATCCTGGCTCCAGTGCTGAGTTGAGGCTGCTGAGAAATACTGCTCATGTTTGAAAGCATGAGAGGTCTTTGCAAGGTCAGGACCTCAGTGAGATGTTCTGTGGTAGACAGTGTTCTCACTGCACTGTGTGTTCTGACAGATTCCTCCAAAAACCTGGGGGTGAATGGTACTTTCTGCTGAAAAATAGCAAATGTGTGGTTTATTGAAAGGAGTTTTAAAACAAATAATAGTGATTTGAAAATACCTGGAGTCCTTTTCTCTCTGGTGGTAGAGAGCTATCAGGTCAAAAAAATAAAGGTGATTATGATTTAACATGCTTTTCAAGTAATCAATCCCAGAGATGGATTTAGTTTTTTGTTTAGAAAATTGTTTTTGAAGTGAAGTAAGAGTGATCTGCCAAATGCAAGTTTTGCATGTGTCTGGTTTTAAAACTAGGTTGGTGAATGACTGCCTGTAAGTGGTATATTGTTGCTTTTGGGTTTATTCCTGGCTATTTTTTTCCCCTTGGTTGTAAAAGAGCATTAAAAAATGCTCAGTGGATAAGATGATTTTTATTAACATCTTCTGTAATTCAGATGTGGCCATAGTTATTTTGCAGCTCATGATTTGCAATCAGAAAATGAAGAAGTAGTGCTCATGTTAGTGGGGGGACAGCTCCTGTGTTCAAAAAAAGGATGTAAAAAAGGAAAAAGATTGCTACTTCTGTCCCGGCTTGTTGAACTGATCCTTTACTTTTTCCACTAGTTAAAATGAAAGTTGTTCAAACATCAAAAAAACCCTGTTTTCTTCCTGGTGAACAGTTTGCTTTTGAAATTAGGTTACTGCATCTGGTGTAACTGATTCCTGCAATACACATTTCTTAAAGGTAACTCCCATGGAGATTCAGCATAACCAAGGCAGGTGCTTTGATCTGCAGGACAACAATGTGTTAACAACATGGAAAATTTATCCTGGCAATTTGCATGATGTAATTGAGTAGAAACACTAAAGATGATCTCTTTGATCTCACTTGCATAAGGCTTTGAATTTCTGTACACCTTCTCATTGTCCTATTTCAAAGTTTTTCTCTGACTTTATCAGAAGTTTTGAATCATTTCTGTCAACATAAAACAGCTATTGCACATCCCCTGGTAGATTGCAGCTATTTCTAGGTTCAAGATATATAGCTGCTTAAAAACTGTACAGCAACAAATTCAGAAGAGAAAATGAAAAAGTTGCACCATATTTGAAATTACATATTTAAAATATGGACAGTAAAGGCTTTAAATTACCTATAAAGGCAGTAGAGGCAAAGAAAAGTTATTAATCTGCACTTTATGAAATAAGAAAGCATAAATCTTACGCAGAGGAAACGGTAAGGTGTGAATTGTTTTTGTGCTGTGGCAGAGGTATGGCATAGAAAGGCTTAGGCTGAAAATTATAGTCATTTAGTATCCAAAAGTTTTGTGTAGTGATCTTAAATGTGTGACTCACTTGCTAAAATCAACCTCCTCGCATTTTCAGTGTCGTTCCACTTACTAATGTCTTCACAGTGGGATGTGAGCTGTTGTCTCACTAGCTCACCCTGATAACATTACTTAGAAAAAACATGAAAAATTGCATATACACAATACAAAAAGAGTTATCTAGTAGTTAGCTTGCTGGTGAGAGACTTTTACTTTCTGGATCGCTAGTTTATATCCCTGAGGCATTTTGAGAGCAAGGTTAGTAATTTTTCCTCTCTTTTTAAGATTTCAACTCTAAGTCTACCTCTTCCTCCAAAAAAATTGATTGGAAATATGGAGCGTGAATTCATAGCTGAAAGACAGAAGGGACTCCAGGCCTATCTCGATGTAATTACTACCCATCACATACTGTCCAACTGTGAACTGGTAAAAAAATTCTTGGACCCAAACAGCTATTCTGTAAACTACACGGGTAAGTGAGGAATTGCAAAACCACATTACTATTTCACTTTAGCCTGTGTGTGTGTATCTCCCATTAATGCTGGCAAGGATTTACACTGGAGCGTGGGGACGGATGGGGGGAACAACCTTCAAAATTACCATACCGTGCCAGTGATTATTTATGATAATGTGCATGAGTCATTGTCAAATCTAAATATTTGAATTATTTTACAGAGGAGTGATGAGGATCAAGATCTATATAAGCAGAACTTGGGGTAGGGGGGGTTGGCAGGAGTGACATCTTTTTCACAGTTTGTGGTAAATGGGGAGAGTGTAAGGTAGAGTTAAGTTTGTCAAGTCTGCGTTCTGTTAAAACAGCCACTCTTCTGAATGCTGAGTCTTGTTTTGTCAGGGTTCTGAGATTTTTCATATCAACAGGAACAACTGTGGTCATCTTGTCTAGCACTCTGGGTTGTGAGACTTCCTAGAACTAATTGTTTGAGCTGGGTTGAGTGCTTTTTCAAGGCTTGAATAAGTCACATACCCGCAAATAATTAAATGTCTCTTCTTTGAATTTGTCTGACTTAAACTTCAACCATTGGAATTTGTTAAATTTTTGTCTTACAGACTGAAAAAAACCTTCCTCTTAGTGATGAAACCTACCACACAGGCTAAGTTTGTGGGCAAACTGACTCTTTGCAAAATGCAAAGCTTGTTTTCATAAAAGCAGAGTCTACTGAAGCAGGAACTTAACGCTTCCTTTCTACTTGCCTTTTTGCTTTCCCTTTATGTAGCATTCTTCTGTCTTCAGCTTCAAAGTGCAAAGAACATTTCCCGGATGTTTATGATAAGCTGTGCAGGAGTTGTAAATTATTAGGAACTCTTTAAGCATGCAGCTTGTCTGGTTAATGCTGAGCAAGCAATTTAAATCCTGGAGAAGACACTGTGACTTCTGTGTTAATTTTGAGTTTTTTCATCAGACTGTTTTTTCAGCAAGTTGCTGGGAAGTTCGTAGCAGTCAAGTCATTGCCTGTGATCTTTGGAGACACCATCAGTTTGTCATTTCTTAAATACCGGAGCAGTGAGCTGATACTACACTGTTCTTTCTCTTTTCACTAGCATATCTGTAAAGAGAGAAGATACAGTGCAGAAAGATCAGTGCATCCTTACCCTTCTGCTGTGTTTCTGTGCCAAGACAAGCCACGTTAGAGAAAACTCCCTGTTGGCGTGATTCCCTTTCTTCCCCTGCTGTCACCACTGCCCACTGAGATTTCCCCTCAAATCCCTAATGAATAAGCCAGTTGTGTTCCCAGCTGTGGGAGATTTCAGTAACCAGAGGGGTGTCCTCCCCCTCCCTGAAATGTGTGTAGGATCATGATAGCTAGCAAAATACCTTTGCTTACGCAGGAAAGGGCAGAATAATGCAGTGAAACAGAACTGGTTAGTCTACACAGTTTACATGTAGTAATAGGAATGTAGATGTACACTAAAGAGGTGTAAAAGTGCTAACTTTTATAGCAGGAACACTTCATGATCTAATGTAGTGCACACCTGGTGTGGGAAATCTTAGCTGTGAGCGTTGGGTTTAGACTTGGTGTCCCGGTCGGGGCGTGAGTGCAGGGTCGGTTTACCACACTTGGAAATGTAGATCTAGCACAGATAGAACGCAGAGCGGTAAGGTAAGTTTTCCAAAGGCAGTGCTTTCTCTGTTTTCTCTCTGGATTTGAGTTATCAAGTTAAAAATGCAAATGCCCTTTAACTGTGCCTTTTATCTGATTTCCTTTTAAAGGGATTTTGCTGACTTTCAGTCTGAATTCCTGCAGCTTCCTTCTGGCATTGAACCTTACCTAATATGTGAATAATTACATTCTATAGTCTCTTTAAAACATTTTTATACTTTATTTATTTTCTTCTCTTTTTTTCACAGAAATTGCCTTACAGCATGTTTCAATGTTCTTCCGATCAGAGCCAAAGTGGGAGGTAGTAGAACCATTAAAAGATATAGGTAAGGAGAGCATGTGTGCATGAAAAGTTGTTGGATTTTTTTTTTCCAACTATACAAATTGTCCCAAGATTACAATATTATCTTTGGTTACAGACCTTGTCCTGCCTGTAAGATGTGTGATTTAGTAGTGTTTAATTAAAGCTGCTATTGACTCTTTCTTTTGTAGGTTGGCGAATACGTAAGAAATATTTCTTAATGAAGATTAAGAATCAACCAAAGGAACGGCTAGTGTTAAGCTGGGTATATATGCTTTCATCTCATACTCAAGTCTTTCTTAATGAGCCTGGCTTATTTCATTTATACTGACTACCATGCATGAGTGACAGAGAGATAGACTTGAGAGCTCAGGCTTTGGAAGAGCCTTGGAAGCCCTTAGGTGGATCTGTGGTGTGGGGACTTCTTGCATTTCATTCCTCTAGTGGTAAATCCAGTTTGCACATTTCTGTGCCTGGTCACTTGTTCCCATTCCTGCCCCTCAGGTTTTTGTAGTTGCAATGATTTAGCAGTTGACCATACTATAAATTTGCTTGCTGAAAGTAACAAGGCGATCCTTTTTAAAGTGGTGGGTTTTCTTACCTGGATCTTTAGTTGTACTGACAAACCAATAGGCGAGAGAGGCACGAATTGCACCTTTAAGGTAGACATGTATTGACACAGAACATTTTGTTGTTAGTAAACACTTATGCTCCTGTGTTGCAATGTGCTGCCCTCTTAATGTTATGAGCATCGGTATTTGTGAGACTGGAATTTTGCGATAGGAGGGAAGTTGTTTCACCTGGAGAGGAAGAAGGTGGAGGTTTAAGCCTTACTAGTTCACAAGGAACACAGTTCCTCAGACTGGGGTAGCAGAGTTCATTCAGTGGTAGTAGTGCACGTCAGATATGGGGGAGGAAGAAGGCAATAATACTTATCTGTGGTCCGAGACTTTGCATTGTAAAACCATAGCCTTATTCAGCTGCTGCAAGTTTCCTTCTCTATGTGTAATTTCCTTGCTTGCTTTTCAAAATATACTTTCAAGCCGCTGTCTTAGTTTGTGTGAGCAGAATACAGATCTCGTTTTCTTTATGGAATGCAACATCTATTATGATGCCATTCTTTTCTTATTTATTTCCAGGCTGATCTTGGCCCTGATAAATACTTGTCTGACAAAGACTTACAGTATGCTGTGAAACTTCTTTCTTCCTGTTCTGTGAGTATTGCTGGAAGACTTTTAAATAATGCTTATCGAGGACTGATCTCGCAAAAGCACATGTAACCTAGTAGACATAGTTTGTAATTTCAGATTTGCTTTCATTTAATGATGTGCAAACCTTTTAGTTACATTTCCTACAGAATATGAGGTAACATGTTCTCAGCACAAATAATAATAATAATAATAATCTTGCAGGATTACTACAGGAGATTGAAAGTTGTGGTTAATTGTATTTTTTTTCTTCTTGTGCAGAACTGTGAACTTTTATTTCAGCTCCTCAACACTTTTAGGCTGTTAGGATTGTGCTGTGTAGGTGTAATTGCTAACCCATGTGCTGGGGATATTCTCAGGCAGCAGTGGATAAGGCAGTGAAACGAGTGCCATTATTTTTTCAGTTCTTTGAACTTAAGGCAGAAGAATCTTAACAGAGGTACAATGGAGGCTCTACAGTTTAAACTGCTGTGCAATGCCTTGTTGTAAATCCAGAAGGTATCTCTGAAAAACTGGCATTTGACTCCAAAGGAGGTTCTCTTTAAGGATGTTAGGCATGTGAGAGATGGGATGGAAAGGATGATATTTATTCTGGTAAACCTCTGGGCAGTCCTGGAACTCAGCAGATGCAGACAACAGAAGAGGCTGAAAACCAGAGGTTCTCAACCTCCAAAGCAGACTAGAACTGACATATTAAAATAAGACATGAACGAGGGTCTGTTCCTAACTAACAATTTCAATTAGTGTATCTGTTGCATGTGTAATTTATTTCCAACTGTGCTGTTTCATTTGGTTTTGCAAAGCTGCAGGAAGTTGTTATAACAATTTCTGAAGACCTAAAACTGTTATGACAGCTATTAATGCCAAGTTTCCTTCCGTGCCATAGTTGTATAAAACAATGAAGGAATTTGTTAATGTAGCATGACTTAAACTTGCAGTAAAGCTGTTCATGTATAAGTGGTAATGGGGTCAGATTCTTCTTTTGTCTAAACTGCTGGTCTGTTTTGTTAAAAAAAGATAGTAGATTTTTTTTTTTTCATTTATGTGGAAATTGAACAATGTCCTTGTGAAGTTTTCTTTGCATTTACTCCAGGTTAAGACTGAATAACTTGAGCAAATATCACTGCCAGAATCCAATTTAGTACTTTAAATATACAATTCAGGCAGACCTTTTCTTACTTGTGAATTGTGTGAAAATTAATTACAGAATCTGTCATCTAAAACTTACCTACAGTTTCTCCTTTTGGCAGCATCCCTATATTTACAAAATCACTTTTGCCACTGCCAATGAGTCTTCAGCGCTGTTTATTAGACCATTCAGTGAAAAAGGGACACTAAAGGACCTTATTTATAAGGTAAGGTCTTCCCACAGACCCCAACTCAATTGGTAGAATGTTTGCTGGAATGACCTTAGTCTGTCTTTTATAAAACTGTTTACCATCTATTACTAAGCAAACTAAGACAATTACTGGCTTTTTGGGGCTTGATACTTGATATGTGTTTTTCTTTTAAAGGCAAAGCCAAAAGACCCATTCCTGAAGAAGTATTGCAATCCTAAAAAAATTCAAGGTCTTGAACTTCAGCAAATAAAAACATATGGAAGGCAAATACTAGAGGTATTTTATTTTTTGCTCTGTTTACCAGCCTTTATGATTTTTTTTTTTTTTGAGGCCAACTGGTTTAACTAGAAACGGTAGACAAACTTTTGAGCACACAAGCTTTATTTCAGCAGCAGACTTCAAAGCTAAATGTAAATTGAGATGAGCTACTGGGAGCTGAATTTAGATATGTGTGAGGCCATTTTTGACAAAAAAAAAGAAAAGGCAGTTAGTATGTGTGGAGCTTAAGTGGAATAGAGGTGATAGTGTAGATTTGCCCTTGAGGAAAAAGGGAAAGAAGTAATTCATAGCCTGCAGAACAATGTACCATAAATTCATCATCATTGATTTTTAAATAAATTTTTATTAAAACTCTAATATTCAGTAGAATTGTGAATTTTCATTTCCAGATCTCTTTGGGAGGTGTCTATAAGCCTACCTTGAGGATCAGCATCAAATGTTTGTTTTGTGAGAAATGTTACTAGTGAAATGGAAATGAATAGTCAGCAAAAGATGATGTAGATAGAAGATCAGGTTGAGCAAGCATTCCAAATAGAGGCCTCACTTATTATGTATCTGCTTTAGTTTTGGAGCATTTAAGATCTTGAGGTCATCAGAGCATCTTGTGACAGTGCTTCTGTGTTGGATTTTTCTCAGATATTAAAATTCTTGCATGAGAAAGGATTTCCTTACGGCCACCTTCACTCTGCCAATGTGATGTTGGATGGGGACACCTGCAAGCTATTGGATCTAGAAAATTCCTTGTTGGGACTTCCATCATTTTATCGATCATACTTTTCACAATTTCGGAAAATTAATGTAAGATTCAGACAGTTAATTCAGCTGACTCTTATGCATCCCTTTACCCTCAACTTCTGATTGTGGAGAACTGACTAGAATGAAAAAAACCTCTCAACCCCCTTTCTTTAAGTTGAGCTTTTATCCATCAAATCCTTTTTCTGCTTCCTCCAAATCACTGTCTGGCTGCACAGAAGTTTTGTTGCAGCACACTGGAGTGAGGCTGAGGCCAAAGGTAAGCAGGTAGAAGGGGAGCACACGTGAGTGTTTTGCGACAGCAGTGCTGCCACAAATAGAGGTAAACTGCAGTTACTTTAAGATCTCTTTCCACTCTGGCCTTGTATTTCATAGAAACGTGTGTATTGTCTACCGCATTTTTTCATTTGTGTGTCTGTACAACGAGCGCAGCTTATTACTTGGTCTTAGCTGGGAGTAGCAATCAGCCTTGTCTTTGGTGGGTACCGTGAAAATTGATTAGATGCTTGCAGCCGTCTAGCTTTTAAATGCTGTGTTTGATTTGTTTGAAGGGTGTCTCAACTGCAGGCTTGAAAGCAAAAATGTTGTCATCCTACAAAAATATAGAAATCAATTTGCCCTGTTGCAGCAATACAGTCTTTTAGTCAGCCTCTTGCCCTGCCTTTAAGTGCTCATTATAATAAATTCCGTGCAGCATCACGAGACAGCTGCTTGCCGACCTTGCTAAACAAGTTTTACTGTGTTGTCAAAGAAACAATCAAAGTTCAAGGTTAGTCCAAATCTGCTAGTACCATCAAAGCTCAAAGCTTCTTCCAGTAAGAGGAGCCATTTCTGTTTAAACATGATTCAGAAATCTCAGAAATATGCTGTCTGGGAGCTTAGCATGTATGTGCAGCTTGTACAAACCTAAGGAGGAGTGAAGGAGGCTGTCCCGTGTTGGTTTGATATGCATTTTTTCTGTCTTTTTATCTACCTCCCTGGAAAATGACAACTGGTCATATTATGAATCTCATTCTTTGATGTTTGACTTAGCTAGGAAAATGTTCTTAGCTGTGATTCATCAATGCATGGCTCTCTAAACTGCTGTGTATGAAAAGAGTTTACTACTTTATGTGCTTTTACAGAGCACGCTGCTATCTTATTTGTATCATCACATACAGAAAGACAGCAGTAGCTTCTTTAGGTTGAGGCATGAAGATTTCTTTTGAGCCTAAGTTATGCAGGGAGACATTTGCGGTTAGGAACTATCCTAATGGTTTCTCTTTTCTATCCTCAAGTGCAAGACCACCACTCTTTTTCTTTAATGGGCTGTTGCATGTTTTCAAACCAGTTGTTGAAGACTGATGAGTTCTAGCAAGTTGTGGTTTTGTTTTTTTTTTTTTTTTTTGTTCCTCCACAGACTTTAGAAGGTGTTGATGTACATTGGTTTGGACACTTACTGTATTAAATGACATACGGAAGACCCCCAGATACGATTCCAGTAGACAGCTTCCCCCCCGCACCATCGGTGTTTGTTGGTTAGTACGCAATCAAGAAAAGCTCAGTCTCCGCTTCCTGGGTACTCCTGCCTTTTACCTAAGCTGAAGTGCTGCGTAATAGCAGCCTAAGATCTTTGCAGCCTGTGACTGGAAAGAATTAGTTAGGAATTTGTAAAAATAGAAAATGTATTCTTCCTGAAATATATGTAGCACATAAATAATTTTTTTTTTTTAACTGAGTGATAAAGCTGTGGGTAGTAAGTAATTAGATGTCTGGATTCCCTCGCATCATGTCTAACATTCTTGAAAAGTTTGTATGTGTAATAGTAACATTATAATAAAAACCACATGCCACACAGCTTCAGCACTGTGTAGTTGATGCAATACTTAGGGGAACATCACACAGCAGTGCCAGACGTTCATTCTAAATTATTTGCTATCCTGCTGCGCAAAAATGTGTTTGTTCTTATTCTTTCTTTGGTAGTGTCTGTGTTGGAATCCATTCTGACCTGTGAAGCTATGAAGAATGGCATGCCAACTGTTTCACGGCTCTTACAGATGCCGTAAGTCTTGTTTTACTTGTTTTACACTCATAGCAATGCTTTTAATTATATTAGGAGGAGGAACCTTTTTGCCCTTCTTCCTTTTTAGAAAGGTTTTCTCCTCATTCTGAGGATGTATAATGCATGTTAAAGGAAGCTTTAAAATTGATAGGGCTTTATAGAACCCATCCCTTGTGAATTTGATAGATGCTCATTTAACATTTCTTTGTCTCTTGGTGTGTTATGAATGCATTTTATTTAGCATGGTGCTATTAATTAATTAATTGATCCAGCTATTAAAGTAGCACTAGCATGATTGAGATCACATACAGATTGTTTTAAAGCCTTTAGAATAAGGAGTCTTTGCATGTCCCCTTCAGACCTACTTCAGTAGATTTTGCTCTCAGTTTACTTATGACAAGCTAAATAGATCTCTTGCATTGCTCAGCAGTGACATCTAGACTGGGTCTGGGTATGAAATGTTGTGTAGAAGTTCTGGCTGGTTTCTTGCAGGGCTGGCACATGGATTCTCTGAAGCATAGACAGAATAAATTCCCTTACAGCCTGTCCTCCTAGTGACACAGTGCAGTGGTAAGGGCAGGTATGGGGAAAGACTAGGATGCAGAAAAGGAGCAATGTCAGTGCATGACTGAGCTGGAGATCGTACCTGTCTGCAGTGCTGCCCTGCCTGCAATTAGGAGACAATATTACCAGGGAACTTGTCTGCTGTCACTGTGCGTCACCAGCATGCCAAGCATAGAACTACAATTCCTGGTGGGAGGTTCTTTTATTTTTTTCTTAATACAAGGTGCCAGAGTCACGACCTTACAAATGACAGATTGCCCAAACCTAAGTCTGGGTCTGATCTTGCAGTGTACAGATTG
>JAVSBS010006739.1:0-23964 GCA_033124195.1 Coracias cyanogaster | reverse complement strand
TTCCTGGCTGGGAAGAGGCTCTGCAGTCTTGTCTTGGCCTTCAGCTCCTTCTACTCCCTTCCTCTGCTCTTGAAGGAGGTGGGAGGTAGAGAGAAGAATGTAAGCAGGGGAGAAATACTATAAGAAAACTCTGTGAGTACAGGAATATACAGGTGTCAAAACAATCTCTGCCCAGCTGCATCTGATGGGTAGGATATTATGCTACGTTCTGGGACATTATACTACATTCTCTTCATACCAGTACTCTTCCCAAAAGTGTTCTACGTAGAAGTGCAATGCAATTAATGTAATTTAAAGCAATTAATGTAGTTTAAATATTTATTAAGCTTTATTGTCTGTTATAACCATATAAACTATGAGTTTGGTTGATTTTGCAAGGACATGTAGTTGGAAAGGGTCAGAAACATGCCCTGTAAACAGGGGTGAACTTTCTTGGGTTTTTCAGAAGTGTTTTAAAATTTACTTTACTTCTGAATTTTTCATGGAATACTATTCTTATAAACTTGATTCTAGACTTGAATTTTTTTTTCTCAAGTATAGGACTGTGATAACTTTCCATAGTGAACAGCAACAAAGGATCTCTGAAATATTTATCCTGGAGCCAGGCTTGGGATCTCTTTCTGGGACAGTTTTCTAGTATGTTCTCCAGAGCAAAGTATTGTGAAATGGGCTAACCTGTTTATTTTCAGACTACCATTGCCCTCTAGTGTCTTTGTTTTGGATGGAAAAGGATTAATCATTTATTCTGTTGCTGCTGATGCCATAGAGGGGAGAGTGAAAATATTAGAATGTTTGCATTAGTTGCCTTTGCCAGAGTACGAACAGGAGTGCAGATATTTTCAAATGTTAAGTTCTCTTGTTGATCTTTCATATGGTTCTTGTTAATGCTAAAGTAATAGCCATGCTCTTGAAAAGAGCAATGATTTTGTTTAGGTGAAATTTAAAATAAAGTCCCTTTGTAATCTTTTGTCATTAAAGAACCCATATACTTTTAAGGAAAAGATGCTCTCTTAGCAGGGAAGCTGCCTTTGGTAGTTGTACCTGTTCGATCAGCTTTCAAAATACTTCACACAGTCTTGCTTACTCTGCCATCAGTAGTGGCTATGTTTTGAGGGTTGGATGCTGCTAATTTTGCAGCAGTGCTTGGAAAATAAAAAACAGTACATAAAAACCTGTGGGGAAAAAAACAAATACTGGCCTGGGGATGAGAACAGAGAAGGAAAAGGAGAAAGAGGGCGTTAAGTGAACAGAACCAATAGTACCAGCAGTATTCTCACTGTGGTTCTGCCCATCTCTTGGGAATAATACTCTTTTTTTTTTTTTTTTTTATTCCACTCACAGATTATTCAGTGACGTCCTGCTAACAAACTCTGAGAAACCCCAGTTTAAGGTAGAGTTGAACGTTGCTTTGCTGATGTTTGTGGAAGTGCCAGGCTGTGGGTAGCTACGCATTAGCTGACAGATAACGCAGAGGAGAGCTGAGTTTATTTGGCTTTGTAGCAGTTGCCATCAGTATTTGGATTCCTTTGCTAAACTGCACTCAAAAATGTTATACCACCCCTCAAAAGGGGGGCATGGTGTGACCCATGAGCGTTCAAGTGCAGTTCCTGTCCTGGAGCTCATTTGCGTGATTAATATGGAGCTCTATCAGAGCAAAGGCTGCTAAGTAATGTGGGTCTCTTGCAGTGGGAGGAAACAAATTGCTAAGACCTGTGGAAACTGATTTTGCTAGATGAGACCATCGGCACATTGTTGCCAGCTCCAGCAATGAAGAGCTGGAACTTTTGGGGAGCCACTTCTGCTCCCATTGGGGATCTGCCCCAGAGCGCTTCTGTAGGCTGCGTGTCTTGTGTTGTCAGCCTCATGGCAGTTTGGGGATGTGACCGGAGTATCAAAACAGTTAGCTGTCCCTGCCATTAGAGTATCCCTTCCATTATTTGGTGTTTTTTTGTCCCTGCTGTTAGATATGTAGCTGGGTTTGAAGTGGAAAACATGCATCTACAGTCTTCTTTTTCCTTCGCTAAGGGAATAGTGTCAGAACTTGAGCCTTTACATGAGTGACGTTATCAGATGAGTGGTGAGTTCTGAGCAATGAAGTTGTGTTTTCCTTTATCATGTTTTGTGCTATGATTTTTTTTTTTCTATTCTATATTAGATTCCTAGTAAGCTAAAAGAGGCACTGAAAACCTCCAAGGAATGCATAGAAAAGCGATTAACAGAAGAACAGAAATTGGTAATGTCTGCATTTTATTGACTGTATTTCCTACAGACATTCCATTTCCTCTTACCACTTTTACATGGGGAAAGTGAGTTTTTACTCAAAAGTGATTCTGAGTAATAAAGGCTTTCATCAACAGATCTGCTTTCCCCAAAATACAATATGAGTAGTTGTAGAGCAGCTGCTGACTGTATGGCATTTCACTGTTTGAAGTGATGCAGCTTCACACACAGTGGCTCCTAAGTTAGAGGATTGTTTTAACTGCAGTATGAGGCTCCGTCCTCTACCAGTGCCAGTAAAGATAAAAACTAAAAATGAAAAAAGACAACTAAACATGCAAAGTGACTACAGTGGGTTTTCTTGTACCCCAAACATATGCCTTGTCTGAGAACATTTAAGACCTTAACATAGTCTTTTTCTGGTTTTCCCTTCATACTGAAGATTCACCAGCACAGAAGGCTGACAAGAGCTCAATCCCATCATGGCTCTGAAGAAGAAAAAAAGAAAAGGAAGATCTTAGCACGAAAAGTAAGCAATCTTTAAATAGGTTTCTCACACAGTAAAAGACATACGTCTTTTCTGACTGTTTAGCATGCACAACCACAGATATGCTGCTCTATTGTGTCCTGTGTTTTTCTGTACGATTTCCTGGTTGTTTTCACTTCTGTAGCTAAGCAGTAAACTTCCTAAGAAGTTTTAAGTTACAACAGTAGCCGACTTGCATATTGGTTTAACCTGTTTGAGGTTGCTGTATGAAAACAGCCTTAGTTAACCCCTTATACACAAGTGACATCCTGTGCTGCTTCCTGCTGCCCACTGAGGGTGCTGGAGCTCCTGCAGCATTTCTCTTCCTTTTTCATGGGTCAGTTTTCCACCTTTCCCTTGTGGTTGGAGTTGCCCTGGTTACTTCCCTGGAGATATCTGAGCGCAGAACAGCCTTGCTGCTATTGCCATCCTGGCAGCGTGTGTTGGGTGTGGGGAAGAGGGATGTTGGGCAGTGTTAAACCTTATGTGATACAATGGATGGGTGTTTACAAATTTGCTTGTCAGTTCAATCCTTATCATGAAAAGTGATTGTTCATTCATATCATCTGTTTCTTTTGCTCCATTTTAAAGAAGTCAAAACGTTCTGCCTATGAAAGCGGGGAAGAACACTCAGCAAAATACAGCAACTCAAATAACTCAGGTAACTACAGAGAGAAGAGCTTGCTTTTACACAGCTGTGTCCATGCTTTTGTTGTTGCTGTCATTTTCTGGCTTAAAAGATCCAGGGTCACCATCAGTTTATACATTAACACTGGACTACCAAAGCCTGACACCACCAGTTTGGGTATTTAGTAGTAGATAAAATGAGGGCTTAAAAATATTGTCAGTGTTAGATTTTCATCTGCCTAGTTTAAAGCAAAGTATCCTCTCTTCTGTGTCCCGTTCCTCAGGAAAAAAAAAAAAATCAGTCTCTTCATTCTGTTTGATATTTGAGTGGAATGATAATAACATCCGTTATTTGGGCCATTTAATAATGCAGCCTTCAGGGAGAAACTCTGTGGTGATTTGTATTCTGCAGTAAGGTGTTAAAATGAATGAGAAAATTATCTGTTTAATTGCTGCTTCAGTGTCAAATTCTAAAACAGCAGGGCCTTTGGCAGGTCTCCATTTAGTCGAAAGGAATGGTCAGTACTACTGCACAGTTTAACAGAGTTGAATTGCTTGGCTAAAATGTGTCCAAAAGCAGCCTGTTGTGGAATAGTCAGATATCAGAGGAACTTGTGGAGTACAGCAACTGACTGAAAATCATCTCTTAGAAGGAGAAATGGGGTGCCATCCGTGCAGTGGCCCAACTCCTAAGGAGAGCAGAATTTGGACATGAAATCCAACAGCCTAAGCAACAGAAAGGAAGTGTTTCTCATTGAGGAGTACTGTTGAGTGCGCTGCTTATGTGTTTGGACCTCCTGACTCTGTGTACTGTAAAGCGTCTCTGTTCAGATAGGGTCTGAGTGACACAGTTACTGTGAATGGGAATCTTTCCCAAGATTTCAGTGGAAGCAGGATTGGATTGTCAGTCAATAAAGTTGGCCTGTTTCTAACAATCTGTCTTGTCTGACTGTGTTGAATTCTAATGTCACAGCTTTAGTTACTAGACTGTTGTTTTATTTAGCAGGCTCTGGGGCGAGTTCCCCATTAACATCTCCATCATCCCCCACTCCGCCCTCTACAGCAGGTAAGTTCAAGAGTCATTACAGTTTGTCTTTTTCTTTACCCCCCACCCCCAGCCCCTCAACTGTGGATGTTTTTCCCAAGGATGGTTAAGGAATGGTGGTTTTCCAGGATGGAACACAGAGTGACATTTATCTTGTGTCAGCCTGAGCGTGGGCATGTGATGTCTTTTGAGGGCCATAAAGAACCTTTGAATACTGTTCTTTTTCATTTAATAACCTTTCTTGAGATATACATGATAATGATTTACCCACAGAGTACAAGTGCTTTCTTCAAATCTCTGTTACTCCAGTCCTACCAACATTGCTCCTTTCTAGGTGTTTTCTGGGCCTCATGTTGCAGTATGCATTTGTTGTGATGTTAATGGTCTGAAATTCTGTTTGTTGATCCCTTGTTTCGTTGTGTTGTCTCTTTACACCTGTACTGCTGTGATGTAGTTTCAGGAATGCTGGGTGTGACAAATTCATTGGCTTAAGCTGCGTAAATCTCCCCAGTTCTGCCACAGCCCATCAATACACCACTAGAACTGGTAGAAACGAGCCAGAGACTTGAGTTAAAAATAGTATCTTTATTATTTTTGGCCAGTTCTGTTTTCCAATTTGCTGGGTAGCTGCGCAGGCAGTTTTGCTAATGTTTAGGACAAGTGGTGGGAAGTGGTGAATAATCTTCTTGAGTGGGCAACAGAAATGGTCATGAAAGTTTGGTTACAAATCTTGAGTATGGAGCAATAGTGGATGTGCTTCAGTCTAAAAGGCTGGAAGAGGAGCACTGGGAAACATTAACAGCAGAAGGTGTTAATGGGATGCATTTCTAGAGAGGAAGTGGCCCGCAGCATAGGGGAGGCATTGCCATTTGTTGTGGTGGCTCATGCGGTGTGATTTCTAGTCCCGGGACCTTTCTGCACAGCACAACTCATTAACTAAAGCAGTGCAATCAAATTTGTGTCGCCTGTGGATGTTCTCAAAGGACACTGCAGTCTGTGTGATGTAATTCAAATCAGTCATGCTGAAATTCAAATGGGTTGTTTCTCCTTCAAGTTGAGGGTATGTTCAAGTGTATCTTTTATAAACTAACTTCTCCCAGTTAGTCTAAACAAGACAATTACTGGTTTTGTGTTGCACAATAACAGTGCTGTTCTCTGGAGATACTGACTTGTAACTGGAGGGTTTCTTTCAAGTTCTGTATGTTTTAATAAGGAAGTAGCTGAAAGTGCAAAAGAAAACCTTATGCCTCCAAAATGGACAGATGTTTAGAAATTTTTTTTTTCTGCAATAAAACTGCCTTTTACTCCCATTTTAACTCAAACCTGTTGGAACTTGGTTGAAAGCTTTTTCAAGTTTTGAGCATGTGATGCAAGCATCTGCACGTAAACGTGTATGGACATGGCTCAAATGGCTAAAAACGGCTCAAGTTTGAGTTCAAAGCTTGGCTCTGTTATTCAGGCTGTGTTGTCACTCTATCAGTCATCTTGCTGCTCATGATGACTTGCGGTGATCAGCCCCGTCTGACACAGTGCACGTGGCCCTACCCACATTCAAACTGGGAAGCGCTTTAGTGTGCTGGTGCCTTTACACCCCATCAAAAGGATCAAAGCCAAGTGCCACCATTTCAGAAATGCTTTTGTAAGTAGAATTCATAGAAGGGACTTCAGATATTAGTTCTAAGAGAAAGCTAGCATGCCTGGATTTTTGGGGTTGTTGGTTTTTTGGTTTTTTTTATTTTTATTTTTTACTAGCAATGTTGTAGATTTAGCTCTTCTAAGCAAGTATGCTAGTACTGACTTGATGAAAGACGCATTGGCCCCATGGCAGGACTTCCTTTGTGACAAGTGATGCATCCATAGCTTGTATCTCTCTCTTCCAATTTCCTTGTACTTGCTGAGGATATTTACCTCTAAACCAAAATTGCTTGTGGATATCAGTGTAGTGATAAGACTCTCAAAAGGGGAATGAGGCTTTCAGTCTGTCTTTCTGGTTGTATTGGAATCATGGCATCTCAAAGCATCTTGCTGATACGATGCCACGGCAAAATGAAGGCTGACGTGGAAAAGCATACCCAACAGAAGCTCTTGCCTTGGCCTGTAATCAACCAAATCAATGTAGTGTGTGGGTCTGTGCAGAGCCGGAGACACTGACCAAAGGGGAATGGGCTCCAGGCTGACAGGCGCTGGGGAAGGAGCCTGGTTCAGGGGGTTTCTCACCCATTGAGAGGTGCTTTGTGCCTGAACAAAGGCCTTGTGAGACTCAGCTTGCAGCAGGGCTTGGCATAGTTGGTGCAAAACATACCAAGAAATGAGATGATGGCTGACTTGGCTGTAGTGACAGCTGCGGCTGTAGATTGTGTGACCTGCTTTGAGGTGAAACGGGTCTACTACAAACACAGATTCTCATGGGCTTTTCTCGTTGACTAGAACATTTTGGGCTGGTTTTGTTTCAGATACGCAGCAAAGTAACGTCTTTGAAATACGTTGTTTAGATCATGGCAAGTCATTCTAATGTAACTTCCTGTGTTTTGGACTTTCTCCCTTGAATGTTTGATTCTTTTTTTTCTCCACTTGCACAATTCTTTACTTCCTTGAAAATCTGTTATTTTTCTTTGTGGCTATGAGCTGTGGCTGGGATCAGAAGGGATGCAGAACACTGTGGTATGGGTTATTTAAAACATCACTGCTTCTTCTCGAAATCCAGTAAGGCCACAAAATACCAGTGAACTTTTACAATAGGGAGAAGTTTGGAGGGTGCCATTTGTGCCTGTGGGAATAAAGTGAAAGAGTTGTACTTGACTTGAGCTGTCTTTTTCTGTGCCAGTTGTTCTGAATCCTTCAGTACGACATGTTTCATAGACACCCATATGGTGCAACTTTTCTGCCCCTCACCTTTCTGTGAGACAATTTGAACACTTTAGTAAGTGCTCTGAGTGTCTCTGACCCATGCAGCGTTAAGCCTAAATACGGGCATTAATACAACAGGACGTGTTCCTTGAACTGAATGGATTTTGTCTTCTGTGGCTAATCTTTCTGCAGATCTCTTGCTAAATCTCTCTAAATGCACTTTAATCCTGTAAAGCTTGAATTATGACGTGTGCAACAGAAAGCATGTGTGTCATGTGTGTTCATCAAGTATAATAACGCTTATAGCATGGAAAATTGTGGTTTGCTGTTCAGAATTGGACAATGGGTTGTATATATAATATGAAGTGGTCAATCTGCCATCCTCCTATTTGTCAGTGACTAAGAATGTATTGATTTTTATACTAACTTTTCAGCTAACAGTATCTGTTTTGCTCACTTTGGCACGAGAACCGGATTATTAACTTGTGTCCTCTCTCTTTCTCTGCTGTCTTCAATAGAGCATGCATCATTTTGAACGTGAATTTTCGGAAAAGTAAGCTAATGCTGATTTCTCTCTTTAAAGATGCTCTGTTTCTGTATGGGAAAGTTGAATGCAAATCTTGAACTTGCCTAGTATTGGGAGGGAATAGAAGAAAAAGATCTGAGCATCCGTATGGATTATTTTAATGAAATACAGCATCTTTAAAAATTCTATCACTAAAATGATTTTCTTTGTTTGCACCCCATTCTCAGCCAAGTTTTTAATGCTGTTTGCACAATTACTGTCACTTTAAATCCATAATTAAGTTTTTGTTTCAATTCAGGCATCAAGTTTACAGCATCTGATTTACTTCCTATTCCTTTTAACACACTCTTTTAACAAAAATGTCCCTGTAAAAAACCCTTGGTAAGTTCTTGTTTGAGTGTTTTATTCTTACAACTGCATGAATGAGTAAAATGTGTGTTTGCAGGCAACTTCTTCCAACATAGGTATTGCAAAGGTCTAGTGGTAACTAAGCACTTTTCAAATGTTTTTTTTTCTAGTAAATACAGGAAAATATTTCACTGTTGCGCAGAACACTTTAGTCTGTAGGTGTAACTGCGTCCAAGTACACAAATGTGAACTAAGATTTCTTTGCACCACTTTTGTCAAGAAGGGAAGGAGAGCTTGGTTTTGATAGACTAAGTGAAATGAATAGATTTGAAGATTTTCAGAATCATACTCTTAGTTAATAGGTTCAATACGGATGCTCACAGCTAGTCAGGTACCATTCTCAAACCTGTGTGTATTTCTGTTTTAAGGCAGAGCTCAGGTGTAAGGGTATCGTTGTCTGTAATCAGTCTCCCAAGAGTTTAATTGTATGATGTTGTCAGCCGCTCAATTTCAATCCTAGTGAGTCCTCAGGAATTTAACAATTTTCCAGAAAGGAAGGTGGCCTCTCCCCCTCCTTCACTGTCTTTTCTACTTCCATTGTAAAATAACCAGACCAAAATACGAAGGTTACACATGGAATCTTGGCTTAATAATACTCAGTGTTCCAAGCACTTTGTGGCTTTTTTTCTCCCCTCTCTGTAAACGTGTACCTCCTCTCACTGCACATGTATTACCCTTGTATCTGTGCTCCCTACAGAGTCCTGGCCGCTGTTTTCATGGTCATTCCCTGTTGCATCTTGCGAAACCACTTGTGTAGCCACTTCAAACTCACCTTGCAATTCCAGCCAAAAATCTTGTCTTTGTCCTCTGCAATTCTTGCATCTCTTTCAAGCCATTTAATATATGATCAGCTGGTCTTGGCTCTTTTACAGCAGTTCATCTGATCAGTTTGGTGATAGCGTTGGTACGCCAGCTCTTCTGACCACTTTAACCACACAGGTGGTTACTGGAACTGTTCCTTGCTTCTTTTGGCAAAGTGTCAAGCTTTGCTTTGCTGGCAGTCCGTACACACATGACAAGCAGGAGGACTCTAACCTAGGGGATGGTTTTCCAGTATTTCTAATAATAAATTCACTTACATTTTGGCTAGTGAAAAAAGTAGATTTAGGAAGTTTGATGGCCCCAAGGCATTGATACGCCATTTATTTCAGTTTGTGCTAACATGGGGTGTTTTGATTATTTAGGAAAGCATTTGATCCATGTGCAACAGGCACATTAAATTGTTTCAGTTAAACTCTGATATTTCTACAAGACTTATTTCCTCTGGAAGGGAGGAGAGCAAAGATGAGCCCGATATGTACTGCCATGTTTTGTTGTCACAGACTATTTTCACGCCAATGAGAATTTCTTCTGAAGAGTTGGAAGTGCTACAGTTGCAGTGTTTATTAATATACACTGGCAAAGCTGGGTCTTTGTGTGAATACTCTGCATTTTGAGCTTGCTCCCATATGGAAAAAGTCTCTCTTCAAAGATTGGTACAAACAGAAAATGAGGGAGCTTGGAGTTATCACTTTCATCTAGTGTAACTGCTTTTTAAAATTACAGCCGCTACTTTTTTACTGTTACTTGTTAGTCTGAAAGCAAGTGTTAGTGAGAAATTGGGAAAGAAGTGGAACACAGAGCTTTGCCTGCTTTTTGTTATCTGTAGCTGAGCTTTATCCTTCATCGAATGCCTCTTGAGTCCATGTGGCATTACGTCCTTTAACTGCTCGGTGTTTGCTTACTTCACAGCAAGCAGTTCTGCTTCAGTAACCGTTGCCTCTTGGTTGGCCTCATGTTGTTTTGCTTTGTTGTCCCTCAGTGTCATAGCTCTGCCACTTACCAATATATTCCTTTGTAGGTTAGAGCTACTGGAGGCAAGTTAGACTCTAGGTACCTTTTGACTCTCTAATCTTACTATGGAATAACTCATCATCTAGATGATGGAGTTAAAATTCACCGCTGAATAGTTTAAGATATTAATCGTTATGCCCTTACGAATTCCAAAATTTGAGACAAGACAGGGCCATCATTCCTCGTCTGGGCTGCGAGTGCCACCTTCACGTGGCTGTTTTTTGGAGCAGCCAGCAGTCACCTCCGAAGCCCTTTGCTCTTACTCCTGCCTGGATCTCTGATTGTACTTGTGTAGCAAGGTCGGTGCAACATGCAGGGTGTTTGGGAGAGCTGCTGGGGGCGGATAAGGCCATCTGCCTGGATCTGAGCTGTCAGGAAGCAGCTCCACGCAGGCCCTTGCTGCTGGGCTAACCGCCTGCACGCACGGCTGTGGGCTTTGGCTTCCCAGGGAGTCAGGACCTGGAGGCTGAAGCATGATGAGCAGCATGAGATGGATGTGACTGGGGTAGAAAGCAAGGGCCAGAGTGCAAAGGTAGCCCAAGAGGCAGGTGAGCAGTGTGAGTGGAGATGGTTGTGATTCATTCAGCCTGTGAAACTAGCATTTTGTTGCAGCGTGGTTGGAGAAAGTCTGACAGTACTGTGGAAGTGTAGAACACTTCCAGAAAACTCTATCTGCAGTTAATACTTTAAAAATGGAGTGTAATCTGACCAAGCGGTCATCACAAATGCTACAGTGATGTGCGCCTTCCCAAGAGCGTGAAGTTAGTCATGCAAGTACGAACAGGTAGTGGGATTTGCTTCTGGTCTTTGTCCCTGTTCATGACCCAAAGAGCAAACTGCTCTGTTGGGGACAAACAAGGGAAGCTGAAGCTGGGAAGCCCTGTTAAGTGATCTCCATTTCCTTCAGTGCAAGATCACATTTGAGTGATGTTTTGCATACCTGAGCCCTGAGGCACTTCAGGCTTCATTTCAGGTGTCTCAGATGACATGACTCACCTGCAGATAGAGGGATTTGATCACTTTGGCATTTTTCATCCATTCTTGTCTTCACACTCCACTGGCATTCGAGGAATGGTGTGACTAGTGCAGGACTGACAAAGTCCAGCTACCCACCGCAGTCCCCTGTGGCAGGACCTCCCTGACATCTTTTCTCCTCAACTCTACAGGAGCATCGTCGATACCCCCAGCACCGCCACCGCCGCCCCCACCACCAGCAGCTCCTCCTCCTCCCAGTACCGAGGTGCCAACGCAGCCCAGCCTGCAGCCCGATGTCAGTGCAGGCCGAGGAGCCTTACTCAGCTCCATTCAAAACTTTCAGAAAGGAACTCTGAAGAAAACACAGACCTGCGACTACAGTGCTCCCAGGATCAGCTGAGGCCACTGGTCACCCCAGGATTGAATTCCCTCTCCCCCTCCTGTGCTGTCTAGGAACAAGACCCTCCTGGCCCGCGACTGATCCACCAGCATACAGCAGCTAATCACGCTGGAGCTCGTTACCCCTGGTTCAGCTTTCCTGCCGTAGCAGCACCGCCCCGTCTGAATTGTGTTGCCACGCAGTGATAAGTACTCCGTTCTTTACTTGGCTTCAAGAACTTTGTTCTCTAGTTTCAGGGGTACAGCAACTTCTATATAGCTGAATGAAGATCTGAAAATAGGAATGCCCATGATAATGGTGAATTAATGCATTTTTTCTAGCTCTGCTCCACCCCTTTTTTCAAATTACAGGAATGTAGTTTGTCAACTCAGTTTTTCATCTCTCTTCCATGCACTTGTAACTCATCTTAATTCTTGCTGTGCAGAACCAGCAAGTTTTAGGTAATCCAGCTCCCTGACCCTTAAAGCATACTGCACAGGTGGGGGAACTGGAGAATTAAATCTTATTCCCACCCTATTTGCTGGTGGAGTACAAAAATGCTGTCTCATTAAACTTGTTTAAATGGACATCCTACCTGTAACTCTTAAGGGAAAGTGTTTTTAAGTGAGGAAACAGGTGAAATGGAGTTAATAGGGCACTGGGATATTATTCTTGATTTAGTTAAACGCAAAGTTACTTCAAGTTAATTCTACAGATTAAACTTTATTGAAAGATCCTTTTTGATTTAAAACCTTAAACAAATTGCACTTTAAAGGATTATAGATAATCCATTTTTTAAATTCAAGTACATCAGTGTTTGTTACTATGCAGAGAATGTCTGTACAAAGTTTCATGTAACCTGTGATATTCAGTCATTTTTATTAAAATGTTAATGGAATTCCTCCCGCGTGGTGGTGGGTATATTCCACTGGGATTGCACCTGCAAGCCAGACTTCCTAAGAACCAAACAGCACTTCCAGCAAAGAAATACCCCGACAGGTTATTCCTGGCCCTTGACTGAAACAGGAGCTGAGCTCCTCTGTCCGCTTACAGAGGCGCGGGTCTGCCGCAGCGCAGGGGAGAGGCTGCCTGCCCCGGGCGCAGAGCAAGCCCCGCTGCAGACGCCCAACGGCAGCTTTCTCCCTGCTCCAGAAGCTGCTGCACAAGCCCAGCGGAGCTCTCCCTGCCAGCCAGGGCCAGACCCACAGCTGCACCCTGGCACGTGGTGATCTGCTGCAAGGCTGCTGCGACCGGCACAAACACAATCTACACGCCTGCTGCTTCGGACTCGGCCTGTCTGAATAAAATAACTTATTCTGCACTGTAAGAACTACAGTTTGACCCATGCTATTGTTAGCCCACGCGATTAGCTTAAAACAAACAAACAACATAAAAGCAAAGCATCTGGGCAAGTTTTTTTATCACTGTATGTGGCAGCTAATAAAGAAAAATTAGGTAGTGTTTCCTGTCACATACTGACGTGGATCAGGATCTTTATTTAAGCTCTTGCACAGCAGCTTTTCTGCAGAGCAGAGTGCTCTTCAAATTAAATCTGTTAGCTGTCTCTTAACGCAGCCCACAGGCTTCCAAAGCTGCTCTGTGCAGAGAGTTGCACTTTGCTGTAGAACTGAAAAACGAGGCTTCACCCACTCCAGTTTGATCCTTTGACCTTTACTGAGCCTTGCGACCACGGGCCCCTGGAGAGCCGTGCGGCATTCCAGGGCTGCTCTCAGCTCCTCCTCCTGTTCGCTGCAGTCGCCACTACAGCCGGTGTCACACAGCTTGTCTGGAACTTACAAGCCAAGCAGAAATGGAGGATTTTTTTCCCCTCCCTCTGGATTTAGAATAGGATTTCTCCACATACAGTAGCACTAACCCACCTGCACTGCTGAACAAACACGCATGACAACATTGCTGCTTATATGAAGCGTGGCTTAGAGGGTAACCCCACATAAACATTCTGGGAGGTCACTATACTTTACCCACTGTACAAAAGTTCATGTAACTATACAACAGAAGTTATGCAGACAATGTTGCCTTAAACCATTAATACTTTGTAAGGCAGAACTTTTAAAACATGTATTTACAACTTAGATGTTCAAAGTTTTCTTCACTGCAAATATTATGTCCTTCACTTGAGGTATGCAGTTATCTTCTAAGATTTTTGCGTAAGGCATAGGAACATCTGCACCGGTAACGCGCACAGCTGGAGCATCCAGGTAGTTAAAGGCGGATCCTAGAAGAGAAGACAGCTGTCAGGTTGCTGTGTGCTGTGGTTTTCTCTCAGTTCAATTTCTGAACTTAAAATCTATTTAAACAATTTTGTCCCTATAGCTCTAATATTCCAGAGAAAGCCGTTTCTGCTTGTTTATCTTCATGCACTATGGTTTAGACAAAAAACTTCCATCCTGCTGCTCACCGACTTAAGTCCTGGGCTAAGAATTACTTGCAACTGAAGACAAGCTGGATCCACCCCAGGAAAGTCTCTGGAGCACGACTGCTGGGCTCAAGCTCCTCAGTTATAAACCCCTGACTTTGCCTTCATCTGGCATTATCAACAACTCATCAGAATTTAACTGGGGAATGAGATGAACACGATTACTGCAAAACTCTGTACCTTCCATGATTCTGGCACAGATTTCAGCTCCTACTCCAAACTGCGGCCAACCTCCTTCTACAGTTACAAGATGGTTTGTCTTGACCACGCTGGCTTCCACCGTTTCAATATCCATTGGTCGAATGGTACGCAGATTAATTACCTGGGGGGAAAAAGGGGGACTGTTTGAGTTCTACTATGATCTAAGCCTGTCAGTTACCGTTGTTTGGGTACAGTGTCCTTTAGCGCTTTCATCTAACAAGTTCAAGTTAATAACATTTCTAATTTTTTATTCCGGCAGAGACTGTGTGGACTGTGGTGGCTCCTGGAAAATCCCAGAGAGGTGAGTCCTGCTATACTGAGATACAACTAGACTAATATCTACCATCGTTGTTCTGCTTCCCACACAGCTGGGTCAACCTGAAAGGTGTTAGTCCTTCCACCTTAGTTTTGTGCTAAAAAGGTCAAATGCAGAAACATCAAATGCATGTGCTGCTCAAGCATTTGCAATCATGTGAAGCTCATGGTTAATAGGCTGAAGTTTTGCAGAGCCTGAACGAGAAGACCCTCTGCTATTTTCCCCACTTCAAAGAGAAAAGCAACAGAACCATCACCCACCTCACACTCTACACCTTCTTTGGCAAGCACAGCAGCTGCTTCCAAACAGTGCCCCACAGGCCTGGAGTGTGCCACTAATGTAACATGAGTTCCTAGAACACAAACAAGTGTTAAAGAAAAAAAACACTTAAGATTTAGAGCTTTTTTCTAGACCTCAGGCTCCTTTCAAGGTAATGTTAGGATTCTTTTCTAAATTTAAGTATTTGAAATGTTAAGTACTCGATACATACGTAGCACAAAGAGTGGTAGCAGAGGAACTATGCTAAGACACAAATTTGAATTCAGAGAACTGAAAAGAGATTTAATAGAGTTTTCAGATTATCCTTTTCAAACATTTCTATAATTCAGTGGTAAATTATGAACAAACAGACTGAAATACTAAGTGATCTCTTTTGGTATTTTTGACAAAAATTATGTAATAAGGTGAGGAAAAATGTTCTTCTGCCATCAACTACTCCATCTCTATACTATGGAAAACATCCTTTAGAAAAGTATAGTTTTAGATGAGATATAGAGAATCAGGTGATCTTTCCTTATATGGGCATCAGAACAATAAAGTTTACTACTGGATAAAATAACACTTGAACATTTAACATTTGAAATACCCTTGTGTGCCCCATGACAGCAGTGTTCTGAAGAGCTAAGGGGTTAAAGGAAGTCCCCAGGCAGTTCAGTTAATAAGGAAACAAACGGTATTCTTAGCTTACCCTGCTTTTCTATTTTAGCTTTTCCAATTGGAATAACAAAATCCTTTGACTGTGCCTGTTCAGACATTTCAAAGGGAACACCGTACAGCAATTCATTTTCCAGCATCACAACTAGAAGAAAATATACTTGGATTAGCATGTATCTCTGCAAGCATAGGATGGTACTGATGAGCGGTACTGCAGCAACTAGCTCAAGATACTAAGGCTCATCCAGGCAACAAGGATTTGAGTACGTTTGCAGAAGAAATACAAATAAATAATAATAATAATTTAAAAAATCACACTCTACTACAACGCTAAATTACTTAAATAGTCTACAATTAGTCTTAAATGAGGTAAGGTATTTAACTTACGGCACACAATGATAGAATTGCTAGTTTTAGAAAGGTCTTAGATTTTGCATGCATGTTTGTGAACAATAAAGACAAAGATTTCCCTGCTTTTAGTTAATAACATTCTGAGTTGATCATCTGAATTTCACGCTCTGTAAAAATAGGTTACATAGACACGGTATATGCAGGAACTCCTCCTGACTCATCTTCATCCTTTTTAACCCCTTTACGGTAGATTCATAAATGCTTCTAAGTTTCCTGATTTGTACCAAACTAGCACGAAAGATACATAGCTGGCAACTGCACAAAATTAGTCTACTGCTAGCAAGGCAAGTGACTGTTAGGGAAAGAATAAATACTTCTGTGCCTTTGGAAGTAGCCTAAAGCTGCAGTAAAGCAGCCTTAGGTGTTTTAGGGTTTAATATCTTTTTTTGTTGTTTTTTTAAATGGGGCAGAAGAGGAAAACAGACATTTTTTTCAGGAAGAGTGCTAGGTATTGCCATGATCTGCCTGCGTTCACCTGGATTATCGTCCCGGATTGATGCTTTCAGCAGACCTTTGGCATCTTCTGAGCTCCAAGGACTAACGACTTTCAGTCCTGGGCAGTGCCCGTACCAGGCTGCAAAGCACTGCGAGTGCTGAGCGGCGACTCCCGCTGACGCCCCGTTGGGGCCCCGGAAGACAATGGGCACAGCGATGGATCCTGCAGACATGTAACAGGTCTTGGCAGCGGAGTTGATAACCTGGTCGATTGCTTGCATGGAGAAGTTGAACGTCATGAATTCACACACTGGTCTCAACCCTGCCTAATATGTATTTTAAAATATGCATTAGTATGTTTTTACATAAAAGTAGCTTATTTTACGTTTTTAAGTCAGAAATAGAGGAATGCAAATTTACAAACCATAGCAGCACCGACAGCAATTCCTGTGAAGCCCATCTGAAAGAGAAGCAAGCCAAGGGCTAAGCACCAGGGGTGCGGCTGAGCACAGGGCTGCCGGGGCAGGAGATGGGGCAGCCTTACCTCCGAGATCGGGGTGTCGATCACTCTCTTGTCCCCGTACTTCTTCCAGAGTCCCCTGGAGATCTACAGGGCAGGAGGGAGGAGTCAGGGCCCACCTCCGGCCCTTTCCCGGCCCGCTAACGGCATCCACCTACCTTGTAGGCGCCATCGTACTGGGCCACCTCCTCACCCAGCAGAAAGACGCGCTCGTCCCGCTCCAGCTCCTCATCCAGCGCCTGGTTCAGCGCGTCCCGCACCGTCACCTGCGAGACACCGACAACCGGGCTGGGCACGGCCGCCGGGATCCCCACACGCCAGGGACGCGGGGAGTCACCTTCCCGCCCGACTGCTCTGGGGCCGCCTCGCACCGCCCGGAGCCGGACGCCTCCCCTGAGGCGGACGAGCCCCTTTCCCCCAAGCCCTCTTTCGGGACACCCCTCCCCGCGGCGACCCCGCTTACCTGTATGGCGGCGGGCGCGGAGAGGCGGATCCCCCTGCGCGGCTGCAGCAGCCGCCCGGCGGCGCGGCCCTGCGGCAGGAGGCGGGCGCCCAGGTGCCGCAGTGCCGCCGCTGACGCCGCCATCTTGGCCGTGTCCTCTAGCGCGGAGGAAACTCGGCGCCGCGCGCCGCCGGTGACGACAAGGCCCCGCCCCCCGGCGCTCTCGCGAGAACCAGCGCTCGCGACGGCGGAAGGCGCAGGCCTTTTACGCCACTTCCGGTTCCCCATGGCGGCGGCGGCGGCTAGGCCCGCTGGGGACAACCGTGCGCCAGCCCTGCGTTGACGGGGAGGCGCATGGCTCGGGATCGAGCGCCCCGCCCGCGGCCACGGCTTCGCCTTTTGGCGACGGGGCTGCCCAGGCTGGGCCCCTGCCAGCCCCCTCGGTGACTCCGCGGCCGAGCACGGGGCCGCCGGGCCGAGACGGGGCCTAGCGCCGAGCGCAGCCACCCGGCTGGCGGCCCTGAGGAGACCGGGGGCGGTGCTGAGGCGTCCTCACAGCCCTCCTCAGCACCGGCCGGAGGGGGTGTGAGCTGGGGCGTGGCTCGGTTAGGACACACCCTCGCTCCGCCTCCGCCGGCGCCAGCGGCTCAACCCCGGGCTCGCGCTCCGTCGTCCCCGCTGCTCCTCTGCCTCAGCACCGGGAGCTGCGCCCGTGAGTGCCGGGCCGGGCCGGGCCGGGCTGGGCCGCCTCGGGGTAGGGGGGTTGCGGTGCTGAGCGCCCGGGGCTCGCCCTGGTTCGGCGGAGCGGTGAGGGGCCGGGCGGCAGGGGCCCGTGTAGGGCGAGGTGCCCGCACCCTCTGTGTGGGAGCGCGTTAAGGCGGGACGGCCGCGTCCCGGGTGGGGTGAGGGGCAGGGCGTGGGACTGGGCTCCCGGGGACCTTTCTGTGCCGGGGGCGGGATGCGAACTGGCAGGATGGGGCTCCGGTGTTGGGGCGGGATTGGGACCGGTGGTGCTTGGGCGCTGTCCCCTGCTGGGCTGGGGGAAGAAGAAGGGAGGATGGCAGAGTGGGAGCCCGGGTGCCTGGCGGTGATTTCTGGCAGGCAGGCTCTGTAGTATGTAGGTTCTGCCCCATGCTGGGAGGGGAGTGGGTCTTCCTGCCCCACTGGGGAGAGGCAGAGCTGGGACACTGCTTTGGGGTGGGGGCAAGGGTGTGGGCTCATGGGTCACTTGTGAGGGGCAGGGGGGACTCAAAATGTCTGGGTTCATTTAGAGCATCTTTGCTGAATCATTGTGATCCTGGGAAGAGTTCTACCATGAGCTCTCTGGCTCCTCTGTGATGGAAACAGGCACTTTCCAGCTGCTGCTGCAGGCCTGGGCCCCTCTCTGGCCTGGGCTCTCAGGAAGGATTTCTGCCCCTTTTTGTCATTCCTTGTTCCATGCATGTGCTGAGTCCCGTTGGTGTGTGCAGGAGGCTCAGTGTTCCTGACACTTGTTTTCCTCCAAAACTGTTTGGAGACCTATTTCCATATACAGACAGTACCGATTCGTTTCACAGAATCAAAATAGATGGGTAAGCCCCAACCATTGGCACTGGTACTGAAAGCCTGGGTGCCTTGGGGTTGCTTCAGCAAACCTCCTTGAGAGGAGGGCCAAAGTGGTATCGTGATGTGAGCTTTTCAAACAAGCAGCAATTAAAATAAAAGTTTGGAACCTGGACTTAAACTAGGACGTTGTAGAGCTCCTCAGGGGAGGGAAGGAAACTTCAGGAGCTTGGAATTTATAGTGAAGGAATTAGACATAAAGGAGTGAAAATGCTGAGTGGCTGGTGTGAGCGTTTTTCCTTTCCTGCCCGAGGTGAAGACTAAGTATTAATAAAGGGAAACTAAAGAGAAGGAAGAACTACATTAATTTTTAATAAACTGTTAGTCATTATAAGCTTGATGTGTAGAAGGCGATAGATACTTTCTTTAGTGAAGCTGATCTGTCAAATTACCAGAAGGTTCAGTAACTGCTTGTTTTAAGAGCTTGCCTCCTCCTCGCTCCCTTGGTTAGGGAGCGCGGTGCTGGAGCCTTGTGGGTTTGCACTGCAGACTATGGCTTCGCTGCACCGTTCCGTAGAGTACAGTAAGAGCTAGCTGGTGCTAGCTTAGTTTTTGTCAGTTCAGGTGAGTCACCGATAATGATTTACAGTAAAAACTTGGCTTTCAAATGTTATCACTGGCTGGGGAATAGAGAGGTTGTGTAGAGTGTAACTGTGCTGAGGGCAGGAGACTCTTCATCTTTGGAGATCTAAATGTGAGAGGTAGGGAGCTTACTAAGTGGGTGAGTGGCTTGAATTGCCAAATGTATTTATCTGTATAAGTGGAGTACTAGCTTTGCTCTTTCTAATTTTTAAGTTGCCCTTGGTAGAATTCCTGTCAGCTCTATATTGCCCTGGAAATCTAGGGAACTGTTGAGGTTAAATGGCTTGTGTTGTAATATTGATACCAAACTGTCCATTAAAGACCTAGTGCCACAAGTAAATCCTTTAATTCTTTTGTTGGAAAAAATAGATGAAAAGCATTCGGATCAAATCAGGTGGTGTGTTCCTTTTGCTTTTAACTTTTAGGTGTATTTCTGCTTCTCCTTTAAGTAACTGCATGTCACACCAGTGCAGTGGTTTTCTCCGGGTGCAGTGTGTAGCCTGTGGCCTTGACCAAATGCAATGAATGTGGTCCTGGCAGTGCCAACGCTTGGCAGTGCTGCTGGCATCCCCTGGCCTGTCCTGAGCCCACGTGTGTGCCCTCACAGATGCAGACGTTCAGCTGCCTCTCATTTGCTTTCTCTGAATTTCAGCTTGCAAAATGGTTGCACTTTAGCAGCTCTGTTCTGGAAGAAGCCCTGCTGAAGTTAGTGGGACTACCTGTTGCAGGAGTGTTGCTGGTAACTAGCCTTGTAATTCTCTGAGTCATAAGATATGAAATAAAAGTGAATGGTATCTAGTTTTGTGTACCAAGTACAAAATGACGACTTGAGTGCTTTTTCTCAAAGGTACTTGCTTCTTATTGTGCTTTTCTGGTTTGGGATGTGCTTGGTGCTGGGCTGCGGCAGCAGCTGTGATGACCATGCTAATGCTGTGTCTCTTCTCCCCGCTTGCAGAAGCAGCTTAACGAAAGCAGGACTGTGGTTTGACACGATCAGTCCACTTCTGCTCTCGCCAGACAATGACATCCCGTTTGGATTAAATGCTGTCAGCAGTTTGGCTGAATTTCATCTTCACTGGGTATTTCATTTGGTTATTAAAGGCAGGCTGCCTTGGGATCCGGCTGCATGTCATCTGCTTTCTGCTGTCTGGACGTGAGTAGCTATGTTAGCAAGGGCGTCCCTGGGTGTGGTATGTTGTGTGACACAGGGAGGAGAGCTGGCTTGAGGCTGCCCATCCTGGGGTGTGGATGGCATGAGTGTCTGCCCACCCCCACCATCCCTGTATTTCATTCAGGACAAATTTAAAGCATTGCTGAAAGGACATATATCACGAAGGGTGTACGTCCCCACCCCTGGTGTGATGTGACTTGCTAGACCTTATCTCAGGTTGTACTCAGACAGAGCTATTTGTGCATGTGGAGTTGCCTAGAAAATCAGAGCCCCCTGGCTGATGAGGGAAGCAGCGAGTAGTTGTGATCACACTTGGGAATTTTGGGATGGCCTCCCGGTATCATCCCTTTGCGTTCTGCATCTTGCTTCAGCACTGGCTTTGCCAGGCTGTTTGTGCATTTCTAGTGATTCTGGGGTCCTTACACAAAGGTCAGGGAGACTTCTCAATGCCACTTATGTGGAGGTCTGGCTTTGTTTCAGCTAATTGCTGTTGTAAATTATTCACGCTAGGGTGACATAGCAGTGCTGTGATCAAAGATTTGTTCATGCTCTCGTAAGGACAGTCAGTGTCGTCTGTTTCTTTCCCTGACAAGTCTTGATTCGGCTGTAGCATGGACTTAGACACTGGCCAAAATAACCTAGGATCTGTCCACCAGTTTGAATAACTCTGATGGACATCTGTCTGTCTTTGAATATTCTGAATGTATAATTCCAGTTACTTTTAGTTAGACTCCAAACTTCTTCTGTCCTGAATACTAGTGAAGCTTCTGACTGGCTGCATCATTCCACTTTCAAGTTCAGGTTTCCCTTAAATATCAGAAACCTGTACCAGTCTCTCCTATGGTTTTAATGCGTCTGCATGTTACACTGGTGTTATACTTGACCAGAGTAACACCTATAAAGGTTGGAATTTAGAAGATCAGGGCTATTGATAGAAGTTAATGAGCTGTACTTGAATGACAATTCCAAATAAAGAAAACTTGAATGAATTTGCTTCTTGATTTGTGAGCAGTTTAAAAAAAAATAATTACAGAGGTTGGCAAAAGAGCTGGCATTCCAGGTTGATCTGCTGTCAGGGGGATGTGCTTTCATGTACTTTCTTGAGGCATGCTCCGTCTCTAATTTGTAAAAATAGGATCCTGGTACGACTAGTTCTGTTTCTTAGTATTCCTTACTCTTCTGTTGTCTGACCTCATGATTTTCATAGGCTGATTTTGTTTTTTTCTATTCTTTAAAACATCTGAGATGCAGCTGAGGCAGTGCTCATGCTGCCAGCCCCCGACAGCCTGACCTGCTGGATGCTGTTGTGCCCAGTCTGTGGGTTTGGGCAGGGTGGCAGAGCCCAGAGCAGTGGGGATGTGCTGCCTTGTTCTGTGGTGAATGAGACCAACCTCGTTTGCTAGGAATGTGAAGGGAAGTAATCTTTTTGGTTGGGAATTCACTGTGAACCTGCAGTTGTTCTGGAATGCAGGGCTCTGGCTTGGCTGTATCTTTGTGCTGCTTTTAGCTGGGTGACTGTGTGTGGAAGTTTGCTAGTAAAGAAGGGAGCAGAAATCTTGGTAACTGTGCGGTCTTTAAGATGTAAAAATAAACAAAGCTGAGAAGCTGTACCCTACTTAAAACAGACTGACCTAAATTTTCAGCAATTCTAGCAGAGAGACAGGCTCTGCGTAGGGATAAAGGCTTCCTGACGACTGGCTTCCCTGTCCATGCATCGCTTGACATGGTTGACAGGCCGCCCGTGGAAAATGTCCACTGGTGTCTGAGGTCAGTCACTTTCCCCCTCAGCAGTGCGCGAGCTGGACAGCTGGGCTGTGGGTTTCCCTTGCCATGCTTGTGTGGAGAGAGTCCCTTATTATGCAAGTCAGCAGTTCAGGGAAGTCATCATCTGGGAAGTTACAGCATGAACCACTTCTCGAATTACTTTTGTTGGAGTGTTGTTGAAAGCATGTTTGATGTCCTCTAGCTTGTCCCTAAAGAGATTTCTTCTGAGAGTGCGTGTGTGTCTGTGAAGTCCATTCATACTCTTTGTAGATTAAAGTTCTTGCTATCAATTGCAGCTCTCCACTACTGAATTATTAATTCTGCAGTGAGATTTTTTTTTTCTTACTGTCCATTGACTTTCATGCTTGATTTATTCTTCTGTACAGTTTGAAACTGGAGCATGGGAATTTTGACTAATATTAATGGATCACATGTATGACCTCAATGGTGGCTAAATAAACTTTCTTAATTGGGAAAAGGACATCTGTCTTTCAAGGTACTCCCAGTTGCCCAGGTGAAAGGTAGTCCGTTTGTGAACATGTTATCCTCAGAGGCATGTTGCTCTTTATTTAACAAAGCTGGGATGGTCAGACAGCCGGTGGAGTGATTACCTGTGTGCTCTGGAGGCAGTCTTGTGGGTAGCATGAAGGGAGAAGGAGGGAAAAGCCCGTTTGTAGATTCTTCTGCTGATCTGGCTTTGTTGCTGAACGCTGTCCTGGCAGAGAGCCTGCCTTTGATTAGAAAGCATTCCCCTCGGTTGTTCTTGTAGGTGCTGATGGTCTGCCATGTTTTGTTCTTTGTTTTGTGTGTGCTTTTTCCTGCAGGGAGATAATAGGAGGTGAATCGCGTATCCTTTCAGCAGCCTTCTGTTAAACTTGGAATACCACGGTTCAAGCACTTGAACAGATGGATAATGGAGACTGGGGATATATGGTAAGTGAGCCTGCAGAAGTGTCCGCTCTGGTACAACTGGGCTCTTGGGATCTTGCAATAAGAACCCTTCCAGATCTGTCTTGTGTAGATCCAGATTGTCAGTCACGTGAGAAGAAAAGCTGTACATGTTACAACAGCTTACTTGTGTTCTCTGGAGTGCTTCACCTCACGCGCCGCTTGTGGGGAAAGATTCCTATTTCCTAGGTGCAGTCAGGGAGTTCTTAGCTGACGCCTTAAGCTCGCTGTGAGTGTTTTCCAAACATACAAAGGCTGAAAAGAGTTTGTGCTTCCTGCACATAATTTTAAGGACTTTGTCATTTTATTTGTAAAGAAAAATATTTTTCATTATAAACCCTGTCAAACTAGACAAACACATCTTATTTTTCTCCTTTTCTCTTTCTCTAAACATTCTGCTGCCGTGCATATGTCTCGTTTCTCTGGCTGGCCGCAGTCCTGGTTGTTAGGGTTGGTGGCCAGATGGGATTTATGTTCCTTTCTCTCTTGCTTCCTCATGTGCTATCTGGAAGCTGATCCAGACTGGTTTGTGCCCCCTCTTCTACACAGAATGCTAATTTGCTAATAAATATTTCTTTTTAGAGTTAAAAGCTGAAAGTTCTTTTCTGCTTGCTTGTTTTATGATGCCTCTTAACCAGACCATGGATTATTCACTCTGTTCCTGTGTCTAAACTTGCACTGTCATCCTCTTTTGAGAGAGAGAAGGAGGCTGAAGACATGTTCAGCTGATTTTTTTTCTTTCTTTCGTTGTTTTTTTTTTTTTTTTTTTTGTTTGTGTGTGTTCTAGAATTAGAGACAGATTGTGAAAGTAAGGAAAAC